>JAPYZK010000518.1:0-25824 GCA_030522785.1 Platygaster equestris
CCCCCCCCCCCCCCACCAACCATCACCCCCTTAACGCCGTCGTCACAATAACAGTTTTTACCAATGCAAGCTTACTCGCTTTTCGAAATGCCGGCTCATTTACGAAAGAGAGTAATTAATCATAACTACACGGACCCTCGACCTCCTCCGGTGAAAAAAAATGGTCGTTCAGGAGGAACTCGGACGCCACTAAAAATTCGCGTTTCGGAAAACGAAACTAAAAAATTCGAAAAATTAAAAATCTACGATTCAAAATATTAAATTATCAAAATATTAAATTAAATAAAATGTAAAATATACAAATCTCTAAAATTTCGGGAAATTGAAACTAAATTCGCGTTTCGGAAAACGAAACTAAATTTTCGGAAAACTAAAAATCTAAGATTCAAAATATTAAATAATTATCAAAATATTCGATTAAATATAAAATATAAAATATAAAAATCTCTAAAATTTTGGAAAGTGAAACTAAATTCGCATTTGGGAAAACGACTTGACGTTAAATTTATATACACGATTTCGAAGACCTTTCTCTGACTAGTCTCGACATTCACAGATTTGCCGATATATCCGAAATTTTTATAACATTTGGAAAATCGGTTGATAAATTGTCATCAAAACGCTCAGAAACTTTCAATTCTTCCGACAGGACGTTTTTTGAATTATATATATTACAAATCGATTGCGGACTTCGATTCTATTATTTTATAAATGTATTGGTAATATAAATTCGTACCATGTTATTAATGAAAAAACAGATCAACCTTTTTTTTACAAAAATCGGAACCAGAACGATTAATTTTTTTTTTTTTTTTTTGAACCAGAATCAGAATGGAACCGTTATTTCTTTCGGTCTATGTTCCTGTCAAAAAAAAAACGTTTTTTCTGAAATTTGCCTAGAAGTGGCGCTTCCAGCGCTTAAAAAACGGAACTGAGAGAGGTGTTTTCCGAACGGTGAATGGTGGTGAGTCATTGGCACCACTGTGCGCTATAGCACGTACTATATTTTGGCGTGGAGGAGTTTGGCATATCCTGTGATCGCATGTTCTAGCGGTCAATGTTTTTGGAGTGACTATTGTTACTATCGAGAATCTTTACAATCGACGCGCACCAGCTGCAGTATATCGATAAGTGAAACCATCAGCTGACTGAGTGACGCGCACATTCATTACGTCACAATTGCGAAAGTGAAAAACACATAAAACAATGCCAAGAAGTAGTGAAAACGACGAATTGTCTTTGACGCCCCCCAAACTTCGAGATCAAGCGTAAAATTTTGGTCAATTCAAAATTCCCGAGAAATCGGCCCATCTTTACAACATTTGTTATGAAGATTTCATTTTATTTTTAATATAATTTAGATAAATGTGATCGAATGTTACATCCAGTAATTACGTATATTTATAAAGTATTTAAAATACATGGAACATTCGATAAAATAGACATTTCATAATGAATGAATAAACTTTTCAACCATTTAAAACTTTGAATCGGCAATATAAATCCTAAATGATAAAGAATAAGGGTTAAAAGCGTCGAACGAAATAAAAAAAAATATGAAAAAAATATTTTTAAACATACAAAAACACTAACGATTGCCCTAACTAATACTAGAGGTAAGAAGTTTGGTTTACATTGTTTGTATCCACGTAATGAAAATTATTACAAATTTTTTTCGAATAAATTATTTATCATGTTACTATTTCATCCTTAATTAAATTTGAAAAGTTATCAGCACATAGAAAAGACAGAGAACAAAAACATTTCTGAATTAAAAAATCCGGTTCGGGCATTACGTAAACATGTTCTGTAATTTATGCTAGTAAAATGGTTTCAGTAGTTTTCAACTTCAAACACCCATGATAAATAGACCCGACGAAGCTTTCAAAACATCGAAAAAAAACTATGAGAATTCGTTTTCTCTTATCAATATCTGCTCTCCAGAAAATAATTAACCTTATATCATTTCTCAATTTTTTCGATAAAAAAAGATCGATACGAGATAAAACTTCGTGAAGAGAAAAAATCTTCAATGAAACGCTACAAAAAACGTGAAATAATTTTCAGTAATAATCCACGCACAAAATTTAAAACAGTTTGCAGTTGAAATTAGAGTTAAAATAGTATGCAAATTTTAATCAACAAATTTAGCATCAATTTTCACATTCTTTTTCACTGATATTCTTGAATTTTTTAATTCCCCTCTATATTACCGAGCACTCTCAGTGTCCTCATACATACATCATTTCGTCTGCGCAATCCATCCGTCGTTTTCATCCTTTTCACCAAAAAAGAGTTCAGGAAAACTTGAAAAAGCAAAAAACACGAAGAAAAGTTTTGTCGTGAAAAGGGAACAAAAAATACATAAATTCCAGACAGTGCCAGTAGAAATTTCCTCCAACTTTTAGCAAAGTTGAGACGCTATGTCGTGAAGTTTCAACAAAGTTGGATAGAGTTTGGCTCGCAGTTAGCCGAGTTCGACTAAGTTCTCGCAGGCGCGCGATTAAATTAGTTTCCAGCAAGTTTAATATCTCGATTTTTCTCAGAGTACTCTATCTTGGGGTTCTGAATAAATTCTCACAATTCTAATCTCCTAGAACAAACTTTGTTTTCGATCAATTTGAAATCTACTTCTTAGAAAGAGTAAGAGTACGATTTCCTCACGAGGGGAGACTGCATTGTCAGGAAAAGTTGTTTAAAATTTCATTACTGATCCAGAAGTATCAATTTAGTGGAATAAAATAGTATATTATACTACAAGGTGAAAAAGCAAACGATTTTTAACGAGTGCGAAGTTAGATATCCCGAGCGTAGCGATCGCAACTATCAGACGAATTAAAATCGCGATTTTTTATCGTGTGCCATACGACTATTTTTCTGTAATTCTCGAAAAAAAGGGCAGTTTATTCCGACGTCCTTATTGCAAAAAAGGTATCGATTTTTTTTTTTCATTTTTTGAGAATAATTATAGAAAAAGCAGGGAGACTAACTCAGCCAGTCGACGCGAGACTCGTTAGTCGCTTATCAAGCGCTAGTTTTGATTTTCAAAATTTAGTACCTCGAGAACTAGGAACCTGATACGGTAAAATTTTGAATAGTTTTTCAAGATGTGTCCCAAAGAATGCCCTTACCAAATTTGAAGGAAATCTGTGTGTGCTTTTCCGACATGTTAAATATGTTTGATAAAATTCAGGTTCAAAATAATTATAATCGTACAACTGATAACTAATATCGAAAGTGTTGGTACTGATTCGCCAAGGGATTTGGTTATGTTAGGTAAGCTCGATTATAAGCGAATTAACAATGAATGGTAATTTTGTATAAATCGCCAATTTTCACTCTTTTATGTTGTTGGTTTTTAGATCGAGAAATTCATTTTTAGCACTATTTCGTTCGAAAAACTGCAAGTTACAAAAATAAAAACGACATTACCGTGACAAACGATCATCGACCATTTTCACATCAGGAATTCTCGCCCACGTGCTTTCTTTAGTTTTTTTTTGACACTTTTTTCCAGTTTTCCGTGCGATAGATGTCATTTTCTCCAAATATAGAACTTTGGCTGTGATTCAATTCGTATATATGGTTTCCACACTCCGAGAAAATGAGAATAATCGCACGGAAAACACAGGAAGAAACTGAGCTGCGAGCCGTTGGGCGAGAATACCTGCCTTGAAAAGGATCAAAAAAGGTCGTTCGTCACGACAACAATAACAATAATAATAATAATTTCTTTATTCACGGGTGTACCCCTCATAATACAGTAATACTTGATCAAGCCGTGTAGCATACTGGTATAAATTACCGGCTCGTTACAATTAATTTGTAGCATGCAAAACCATAATGATTCCAAAGCAACGCGGTTCATCAGTTTTATAACATGTGTTTACTGTATTTGAGAAAACCACATATTGCAGCAGAGGATGTTTTTTTGCAGAATACTGCAGACTGCCAAGCTGGCTTTGCATGAGCAAGTTGAAACAGTGTATTTAAGATTGAGCTAGTAAGTTTTTAAACAAAAAAATGTCAAGTTCTAAGGAAATGAATTCAGCGGAACTGAAAGGTAAATAAAATGCAAAATTTCCCCCGGCAGAAACTCCTGCTCCTCAAGCATTCTTTCCTCCCGAACTTAAATTTCCGGTAATTTCCCGGCAAGGAAAATGTTCCCGGCCGGGATTCCCGGATGGCGGCGAGTGCCACAGTAGACAGTACTAAATAAAGTCTCAAATTCTCTAAATTACACAATTTTTGAAGTTTTCCAGTCTAAGTAATAATTGGAAACCCAAATTCCAAATTCACACTGAAATATGCTTGATTTTTGAAAGTTGATAATCTAAGTAACTGAGAGCTTGAAAATTATGAAGTGGGAATATTATCTAAAGACACATTCAATGTAGGTACATAATGAATTGATTAATTAGCATGCTGATTAATCAAGAATATGATAAATTAGTATCTCTGATTGATCGAATTTTTGATTAATCGATGAAATATCTGGAGAAATACATCGAAAAAACCATTAAAAACCGATTTCGGTAATGACTAAATATTAAAGAATTTTTGGATTCCATAATTTTGAGGTTTCTAAAAGTATCAAAAATTGTGCAAATTTCATAAATCCGCGAGAGTATTTTGACAACATAAAAAAAAATTTCATTTTGAAAAATTAAAAAGAATTCAGAAACATCAGAAAAATTAAAAAAATAGAAAATGATAAATGTTTTAAACAAGTTAGTAATGTTGAAAAATGCAACATTTCGAAAATTCTAAAATTTTTTTAAATTTAGGAAAAAATTGATATTTTTACAAAATTTTGGAAATTATAGTACATTACGCACCAAGGAGCGGAAGGATACTTTATTCAGACGAGGCTATTTTTGCGGCCAAGGCGTAGCCGAGGCGCAACCGCGGCCGCAGAAATGCCAAGTCGTAAAAAAGCGTCCGCTCCGAGGTGCATATCGTTTTTTTTTGCGAAATTTTCACGCAAAAGTGCCGTTTCGCATGCCTGAACGAGTGCAACGGAAGTAGTTTGTTTACGAAGGGTGTGCGTAGAGGAATAAGCTGCGTGGCGTTGTGGATAAATAAGTGGCAGTGCGGACAAATAGAATGACGTTTTTCGTTCGCGACGAAGTCGCGATCAAATAAAGTCATTCTATTTGTCCGCAACATCAGTTATTTGTCCGCAACGTCACGCGCCTATTCCTTTTCGCGCACTGTTCATAGGAGAGCTGCTTGCGTTCAGGCAGCGAAATGCCACTTCGCGGCCAATTTCGTAAAAAAGCATGTTAAGCTTGCGAATTAGAGCTAAAAAAATGGAATTCGAGACTCTTTCAGTGTCACTTTTCATTGTTGTTGATTACATAAAAAATAATGAATTTTTTACACTTTCGGGTATTGTTTTGAGAGCTGTAAATAGGAACTAATTTTTTCCTTCACCTAGTTTCTTTCAGCTCCACTTTTCGCTTAGAATCGCCGTAACACGTTAAAATTTTCAAGACCGGTTTTTCGAAAAAGCCGCAAAATAATCAATCATCGGTTTCATACAGTTTTTTCGATGCTGTCAGGGTAAACATAAAATAAGGCCTCATTCTCAATAAAACCAATCATGTACCTTACAAACTTTCGAAACTGACACTTTAAACACCCAGTGTCTAACAAACGTCAAAATCATGTTGTTTTCGTGAATCGCCAATCAACCGAAAAAAAGCACACATTCCGCAACCACAAACCGACCTTGTACACTCCACAACCCACTCCCATCAAAAATCTCAATCCCAAAACAATCTCGAGTAAGTTAAAAAGTTCAAAAACAAAACCCCCCCGAAATCTACCGAGGAAATCCCTCAAAACACGTTTTCAAAACGTCAAACAGAAGTCTGAGACAAAATGCAAAAATACTTACGAGGCACGTCGCCATCAGCTGTGTCCTCGCTGATTTTATTTTTCACACACTCGACGCAGCTCGCGTGCAGGCACTCAAGGAGCTTGGGCTCGTCGGCGCTAACGAAGTTTTTCTCGCAGAAGATGCACTTGGAGAGAGTGGCGCGCAACTCGCTCTCCTGGCCCTGGGTGGTGCACTCGATTTGGGCCTCCTCGTCCTCGTTCCCGTAATTTTCCGGGGCGTTTTGGGCCTCGGTCACGGCGTTTTGAGCCTCGACCACTTCCTCCTTGATGGGGACCACGGGCACGTCCGCGGACGTCTCATCGCACCGGGCCTCCATCGCGGCGGCGCTGCATAAATTGAGCTTTCATGCACTTTTCGCGAACTTTTCGGAGAAAGTTTTTCTTTTTGTTTCGGTTATTTTATCGCACGGGAGGAAAAGGGGGGGTGCAGGAAAATGCGACGGAACATGAAACGGGGTACACACGAAGGTTTAATTAGATGTAATTGATCATTCAGAAATGACAACTGTTGGCAACTGACATTCTCAGGAAATTTAATGACAATTTCGAGAGTTCTCCTCCTCGTAACGCGATAGTGGGCGGCGGGCGCGCTGCGAGACGCGCACGCGCGCGTGGGTGAGTGAAATGACGACATATTTCCAAGGAAAATCCTCTGAACTACTTTTTGCGCAGCCATTTTTTTTATGTAGTTCATTTCTCCTCGTGATTTCTCGTTAGTGTAACACGATGGAACACGTGTTTATGTTTATGTTTGTCCTATTCTTTTCCGTTAGAACTGTACGAAAAAAGATGATGCATGGTTTGCCAGGTTTTGCTTAATCAAAAAGTCTTATCTCAAGCATCTCAAGTGTTGTCAGTTGACAATGTCAACAGAAAATCTGAGGTTATGATTAACAAGTGATAGCTAGGTTAATTGAGGAGCGTCTCGCTTTTTTAATTATCTAAAAGTTAGGATATTATCATTTATTGCTCGCTCTTCGAAGCTAGTCTTTCGTTTTTTCTGCTAGTTTTCTCTTGGGCGAGGTTCCGAAGAAGACAAAATCTGATGCGTTAGTGCTTGTGGAATTGCCGCTTTATTAGTTGACCCCGTTTTTCAGAGAACATAAATAATCAAATACCGGAAAATCCCCCAAGTCTGAAGTAAGTATTTTACTTTTTTGCGTACTCTGCGATCGGTTTCTTAAGTTTCTAACTCTTTTTTTTCGGTTTGCATTTTCGTACTAGGTGCAGTTAGAAACAATTTTGATTCTGTTGTTTACATCATGATAGGTCTAGGTCAGTCTAGGTGACTGCTCAACAAAAACGAACAAAAAATTTCAGAAAATTTATTCTTTCACTTGTTTATTGTTCTGATATTTGTAACAGAACAAGATTTAACAATATTGAAAAAGATATCAACTTACCCTATACTGCATATATGTTTGAGATTATTATTCTCTGATTTCTTGATTACAAGTTACATGTACTCAACTAAAATCCAACTACAGGTAAAGTGTAATCAATTACAATCCTATTCCAAATTTAATAAAATCAGTGAATTTACTGAGTCACAAATTATATGTAATTGAGTAATTAATGTTCTCCCAATAACGTAATTACATGTCATTTGAATAATTGAGTAAAGCTATTGACCAACAAAACAATGGCAAATACAGACATTTCCAACACAGACGATAAGAAAAATTTTTCTTGTTATCTCAGTTCTTTACAAAAAAAGGCAAAAGAAATGTTAGTAATTTTTGTTCATCTTCATAGGAAATAAAGATGATGGCGACAGGACCGATGCGTCCACCAATGCCAAGATTCATGGGTGGCCGACCTCCTATGCAGCCCCCAAGAATGGGCCCACCACCACGGCCGATAGGCCCCATGTTCAGACCTCCAATTATGCGAGGCCAGCGACCGCCTCCCCCACCACACATGGCAGGCCCACGTGGCCCCATGCCACCGGTTAGGCCTCGAGGCCCCATGCCACAGGCTGGCCCTCACGGCCCTGGAATGCAATCCCCAAGGCCTGGATTCTCAGGTCCTATGTTCGGGCCCCGCTGCCCTCCGATGCTCCCACGACCACCGATGAGGCCCCCCATGATGGGACCAAATGGACCCATGATGCCGCCTGGCATGAGAATGCCAAGGATGCCAATGGGCCCAGGCCCATTGATGAGGCCTCGACTTCCAATGCACAACGGCTTCAAAATCCGAGCTACTAACGCTAAGAAAAACAACAAAGTTGAGGTATACAAAAGACCCGTTGCGCCAAAAAAAGCTTAACAAAGTCTCAAACAAGAGCTCGAGGACGAATAATTGAAAAAGTGTTTCTTGTTTCGATCAACTCTGGTTTTAAATGAATTTTTTTTTGTAGAAAAAATTGGGCTAGGAAGTAAATAATGTAATTCGGTTTTGGAAGAAAATGTTCAAATTTTTGGTGTCAAACACCAGATATTAGTTTCTGCCCCTTTTTTTCCTCATCAGTGGGGAAAAATAATTTGAAATTCGGTCGTTTCGATTTGTTTAATGAAAGAAGTGTTTTTCGAATGGAAAATGATATTAGCATTTAATATATAATATGCAAGCTGATTGAATGAAATGTTCAAAATAATTTGCTTCGGTGTTTGACTGACGATATTGTACCAGTTATTCAGATAATTTAAAGTGTTATTGGTAAAGTTAATGACGCACATTGTGATTTGTGACTTTCTTTTTCTATTTGTGAACATTCATATTAAATGCAACGAGAGTGTGAAATTTGCAGTGGATTTTACTTATTTATCAATTTACTGGTTTTCTTGCCAAAGACTTTTGTATTTGAGAATATTCTTGTCTGCTAAAAGTGCGTCGTTATAAAATTAAAATAAATACTTATTCACGTGAAACATTTTACTCGTCATTTAAAAAAAATGAAAATAAAATGTTGGTTCTTACCAATTCACAGATAATATTTTGATTTCCTTACCTCTCGACACTTCTGTAAATTGAACAATTTAGATGTGAAATTTCTTGTGATTTTCAAAATCATTATGGTAAAATTTGAAATGCAATTTTTTTTTAACGAACATTGTTTTCCGAATAAGTGAGCCTTTCTAAGTTAATTTTATCATTTGATTAATTTGATGTTTACTTTGAAAAAATATTGTCATACATGTTATATTCAAGAATTTTCATCTGAAATATTCAAGATTATGTGTCCAATGTCATTTTTGTTGTTGCCATGCTGGAAAATCTGAAGATAAGTATATTTCTCGTCATAAAAATATATTAGTATCAACATGTAACTGATTTTTCTATAGCTGTTGTCAGAGAGTGATTTTTTAATGGTCTAAGAAAAAAATTTGATTTTTTACAAACTTTTTCATATAAATACTCTTGTAATGGAGGATTTGATTTTCCAAAATGTTGAAAATAAATGATATGATTATGGCAATGTTTATTTCGTTTTGGAAAGTTACAGAATATGATTTGCAAATAATAAAGTTGAACTGAATGTGGAATATACAATGAATTGAATTTTAAGAAAAATGTTGTTGATTACTCAGGCATTTATATTATTAATTAGCATTATGTAAACTTGAGTACATTGGAGTATTGAATGGTATTGAATGGTTCAATTGTTATGCATGTTTTTGAATGCGCAAGATAAAAAAATTGAAAACTATACATTTTTTAATAATATGCACTTCTTAGAAAATGTAAGAGTACTGTAAATATGTATATCCCACAAAAACAAAAAATTATATTAGAATGATGATATTATGACTTTTCAAGATGAAAAATTTGATGAAATAATTTTCTGAAAAATTAGTTTCAATTATTGAAAACTTCGAGCTAAACTGAATTGATTCATTCAAAGGTGAGTAAACACATGTTTACATGTGAAAAATTGAATTCTTTTCAAGTAAATTTTACATTTTCATAATTATAACTGTACATTTTCTTCTCAAAAAGTTATTCATTTCTATTGTCGGTTTCCACTAAATTGAACGAAAAACTCGAATATATAATTGATTATAACTTACATGATAATTTTTGGAGTAATTTTTTCGTAAAATTGTTATAAATAGATATGTTCGGACAAGTTTTTGTTAAATTAATATTAAAAAAGTCTGAGACATGTATGATAATTCAATTAATTATTTCTTGTTCAAGTTATCACTGCTAAAGTTGAATAATCTCTGGGTAGTACGTGTGGGAAATTTTTGCAATAAGTAAAATAACAATTGAGAATCTATTTATCATAAACGAATCATATATATCATAACGAATAATTTTTTTATTTCGATAGACCCTAATTTTTGGGTCAAAAAATATTCCTGGAATTATGAACATTGGGAAGAAACTTCCATTCAAGTCCAAAAATTGTTTAAATATTACATGGTTATTGAAAAATTATCGTCAGTGCTGCCAAGAAAAAAGGTTCGATTTTGTTGACGCGGAAAACAATTTTTCGAAAAAAAATATCAGCGCGAGAATAAATTTGAAATAGTAGTTTCGTAAACAATCGGGAGCGCATGCGTTATTTGACATTTTGACATGGCGACCATATGAGCATGTGTGAGCATATGTGTGTCGTGAAAATCCTGAAAATCAACAACATTGCAAAAAGCTTTATAATCAGTCGAGCACATTTGAGCACATTCGAGGAACATACATGCGAGTTAATAGTAAGTTTTTTAGGAGTTTTTCTGAAAATAACATGACGATGTTTTTCTTAGCTTGTTGGAAATCTACTAAAAAAATGCAGTGCTGAAAGTTGTCTAAAAATATAAACAAAATATTTAGGAAAACACTTCGTTTTTTTTGCATTGAACAAATATAACATAAAAATATAAAAATATACGATAAACAAGGTAAAAATCTATTTTTTTTTTTCACTGGGAAAAACATTATTCTTGATCCGCGAGTTTCGCGAATTTTTTCACTATGTTTGTCGATAACGGAAAAAAGATTGAGTTTTTCTTAGAAGCGCCGACGGTTTCGTGATCTACACGAAAAATCCGATATTTTTGCACTTTCAAAAAATTTTTTTCCACATTTTTCGGAGAAGTCGCTAAACTGAACATTTAATAAATATACATTTCAAGATGAAACTAGTGATATTTAAATGTCTCATAAATCATTTTCTGTGAATTTTTGAGGTTTATATCTAACTGGAAGTGTTTTTACTTTTTTCAATCGATGTTTTTCACATCAACGTGCACACATTTCGATAAGTATAAATTGAAATTTGAACCCCCTTTCCCACCTTTTTTATGTGTAAACATGATAAATATTAAAAATGTTCTATTATATAATATTAAAGAAATTTTCTCAAAAATATTGAAATTTTGAAAATAAGGTATATTTAAATGTAAGGAAGAAAACTTGGTAACAGTTACGGTTAATTTAAAAAAGTGACCAAGTATGTTTACAACCACCCAAAAAATATAACTGTACCGTTGATAAAAGTAACGCGTTATTTATCAGGTCGACAATATTTAAATGAAAAATATCGATTCGTTAGAATTTTTTTCAGGGAGATTCTGATGAAGGGGAGGAGTTGGAAATCGAAGGGGAAGAAGGAGTGGGAGAAATGACGAATTATTGCGAGGTTTGCGACAGAGAGTTTTCGAGCGAAGCTCGTTACAGGGAACATGTTTCGACCCATGAGACTTGCGGCGTCGACGGATGCACTTTCACAGCGAATCCGAAATTGATCGAGAAACATTATTCGATGCAACATGCGACTGGACTTTACCAGAAAATGAAAAATCTTTCATCGCCAGAAGATATATCAAAATGGATTGAAGAAAGGAAAAAGTGAGAGCGCTTTTTTACTTGCTTTCGGAATTTACTTCGATGAATGAGAAAGAAGAAGATGCAAATTGTACATAGTTAATGAAATTTATGAACAAAATTTATATCAGTGAAAAATCTTAGGATTATTTTGAAATTTGAAAAATATATTGAAAGCTTGTGAAAAATCCAACAAGACTTACTAATTTGAGAAATTGATAATTCTTTTTGAATTGTTGGTAAAATTTATTCAGTATAGTTTTTCTAAAGATTTTTGTGAATTTCAGATTATACATCAAACTTTTTTTAATTTCTGTAATGTGCAACGTTTGTTATTGTTAATGAAATCTTGCACTACAATTTTTGTCAATTACATTTTTTCTCACAATTTAACACATTCTGGAAGCCTAGAAAAAATGTTCTAAATTTTCTTCTTTTATCTAAATAACAATGTTTCAGTTGTTTTTCTTTTGCAATAGACGGTACCCCACATCTGCAAATATGGAACTTCGAAAAGCGGAACAGCTGGAAAAACAACAACGTGGAGAAGTTGTACAGAGGAAAACAAAATTTAACAGCCAAAATAAGAGACATGCAAACCAAAGGGGCACAAAGCGAAAAAAATGCAGACGACCTCAACGAGAAACTCCCACTTCCATAGTTCCTGTGATTCTTTATAAAGGCATTCGTCCATTTTCTGGAATATGTAAAATAAACGTTTTTTCCAGTTTTTATTACTCGCTATACAAATTTTTTTCATAACAATTTGTTTTTCAAAATGTTTAGGTAGTTTGTATATTGACGATGAAGATGAATTCGAAACTGACATCGGAAAACCTGATCTTCCGGGAGTTCCTGTTTCCTTTCACATTTCTGAAGACGAAACGGAAATGGATACTCCTGTTCCAAAAGCTCCAAATGCATTGTCTTTGATTTCCACGTATTCTAGTGATTCTGGTAATTATAGGAGTGTTCTTTTTTTTTACTTGGAACACATTTTTTTTGTCCATTCATGTTGGAAAGTTTATTACATGTAATTTTTAAGTTACACAATTTGTTAATGACACATGCAGATTTCAAGATAAAGAAGTAGAGATGAATTAAAAGACAAAAAATGCATAATGATATTGAATATTACAGACGAAGCTCCCGAAGAAGTTTCTTTAAAAAAAATAAGAACTTCTGAAATTGGAGAACCAACGATTACTGCATCAACATCAACGGTGAACGACAGTGATTCTGGTAAGATGAATTCACATGGGCTTAACTTGAAAAATTTCTAAATTGTAATTTTTTGTTTTAGATGGACCTCCAGAGGAAGTTCCTGTACAAAAAATTGCAAATGTCACATTCCAAGAACCTGAAGTTCAACTGTCGACTGCAGGAGTTTCTGAAATTGTTGAAAAAACTGCGAACATTTCCGGAACCAAATCATCGAATAACAAAAATGTAAATAAGAAACATCAATTGAATAGAGAAAAGAACGAGGCAAAAAAAAGCCAAGATATGGAGAAAGCGAAAAAAACTAGGAGTGCGCAATTACTCCGGAAGTTACTGTCTCGAGAAATTCAGCATGAGAGAAATCTTATTTTCCAGTGCATCAAATATATCGCTGATAACAATTTTTTCGATTGATTTGCTTTATAGCTTTTTGATACTGAAACATCATCTGTTATGTATTTTTAAGTTTTATAGCAAAATTTTGTAAAAAATAAAGAACATATTTCGTGAAAGTGTTATGCTTTGTCTGTTGATGCATAGAAGTCCAGAGAAATGTTTTTTCAAGTTTTTCAAAAATATTAGCATTTTCATTTGGGCCATTGGAGGGGTACCTACCCGGGTAGATACCCCTCGCGCGGGAAATTAAAAATCCCTCATATAGGGTGTATGTACAGTTTATTTAGTTGATTATCATGCCATACTATAAATAAACTGCATAATATATATTATACACCCTGTATGAAGGATTTTAAATGTCCCGTGCGAGGGGTACATACCGAGGTAGATATTCAATGACTTCTAGTTCTTCATGTCAATGACCCAAATGAAAATGCCATATGGACATATGGTAATTGCAAATTTAATAGATATCCGCTTTACTGGCCGAGGATGTGGCTGTTGGGTTGGATTGCTGACGACAAACGTGACAACAGACAAACTGTAACAAACTAAGCAGGCTAAGCAGCTGACTACAGATTTATGTCACTTGCGCCTTCCATTGTCATTTTGCATTGCAAAGTTTTCATGAACAATGTAGTGAAACAGTGCACGTGTTATGATGAAGTGAAAAAAGTGTCCAAAATGTGACTGTTACAAGTTTTCCGTCTATTTCTTTAAGAACAGAATAGCGGTATTACTGATTCACCATTATTGCATTTCATTTCGCCGACAAAAATATCCGGGCGACAGTTGTATGAAAAATTAGTGTCAGTGTTGCGTGCTGCTGGATTTATTTTTATCAGCAACACTCGTGGCAGGTGAAGCAAACACCGCTGAATATTCTGGAAAATTCGGAACTGGCGGAGACTGAGGGTTCGTCACAATTACTTTACTCCGAGATTTTTACTTTTGTTGTTGTTTATTTTGACAGTTGTTTATAACGACGTGGAAATATTTGTAGCGGGGCCGAAATGTTGCTCAATGAGGTTATGACAATTAAGGTGTGATTGCGTAAACATGTAAACAAATTTGGAAATCACAAAGCAAACAAACATGCAGTGTAATTTAGCCGGGATGTTGACATTAAATTGTGGGATTTCGGTTTTTTGATAAGAATGTCTGATATGATTTTTACTGTTTGTAAAACACTTCGATTTATTGTTTTTTTACGTTAATTGTGCATAAATGACACACACATACGGTAAATGTCAGAATAAAGCCGATTTCGGTATATCAGTTTATTTTACGAATTTCTTGATGTCTTGATTATGAATATTCAAAGCAGTACAAGAATAAAAATTAATAATCACACGCAAAATGGTTAGATGTTTATCGTTTACAAAACCATTCGCAAATGATGAATAATGACTGCACTCAAAAATGGTAATGAAGTGCATTATAAATCAAAACCGGTTTTTAAATTCAAGGTCAGAAGTTATAGTTCCTTAACATTCGTAACTTTGAATGCATTGAATGCACATTATTCCTGAGCGCCACATCGCGAAATTACGTGTTCCCATTGATCACGGAATTCGGTAATGAAAATTGTATGAAACTTAATCCGGAAAATATTTTTAAATTTATTAGTTTCCCATTTTTTCTTAAGTAATAACCATTAGTTATAATTTTTTACTCAATAATAAATAAATTGATTGAATAAAATCGAAGTAAACATTTTTATTGTTGAAGTTGGAGCTTAAAAATCATGGTCAAAGCTATTAAAAATTAATTGATATTATGTGTTGATTATGTTTGTTGCAATTCTGAATTTACATGTTTTCAATAAACAATCATTCACATGTTTTGAAATTTCTTTTAAACCTTCATTTTTTCTTGACGCAGTTTGTAATGTGAATTTTTAATTTCTTAAATTTTCCAACTCTCAAATTTCATTTTCAGAAGTTCTATTTCATGAAATTTTCAAATATGAACGTATTATCTTACGAGTCTTATGGATTTTAATAAAAAAAAAATTACCAAACACGGATTTTTAATACTGTTTATGAAAAGAGCGATTTAAAGAGTATTACAAAGTTTAGAGATTCCAAAAATAAAAAAAAACCATCTCAAAAAATGTGAGAGTTGGCCTGTTATCATTCGCAGCCATTAAATTTGATGAAAATTATTACATAAAGAGCAGTTTTTCGAAAAAAATTTTTACATTATTTACTGTTGTTTTCTTTGTAGATCAATGCAGACTTTAAGCACTTTTTGGTTGATTTTTGTTCTCACTCACAATGACCATTGCAAGTGTACTATGCGGGGGTGGTTGCAACCCCAAAAATAAGAGAAAGAGAAGAAAGGTATCATTTTCGTTTGATTTTCTGGTATGTTTGCTGATTTATTCAAATAATTATTCAATCTGTGTTCGGTTCCATTTCTAATGATTTCAGAAAATTCGTCCATTAGCTAGAAGTCAATTCTTGCATCCCTTTATGATAGTGAAAATGGACGAAATCACATTATCGGGAAAAAATTACTCCTCTTTAAGCACTTTAAATCATATGTTGCTATTCACTCATCCATTTCATAGTAAAACAAAATATTTATTTGATATTGTAAATAATCTGATAATGAGGAACAACTAAAAATGTAGGAACAAGTTCAAGAACGTAGCTGGATCGAAGACACTTTTCATAAACGAGAATGCCGCGAATTTATTGCTGCTTCTCCCGAAGATGAAGATGAAGATAATGAAAATAGGTGAGTTACGAGAAGAAAAAATGTTTCAATTACGTTACTGAAAAAAAATTCCCACGAGTTTACTAGTTACTAGTCTATAATTGATTAATAAAAGCAAATAATTGGTACTTCTCTCCATTTTTATTTCATATTCTCATTATCATCCAGTTAAACAAACGTTCGCGAAATTCGAGTCTTCCAAATGATCTCGGTTTTTGTAAATTTTGTAGATGTGGCTGTGGCCGTGATTTAAAGTACCATGAAATCAAAAAGGGTACAGATAAGGAAAGTCCAAAGCCTTCCAATGTTGCTGGAATCAATGGAGAAAGAAGAAAATGGTCACCAGATGACGACACCCGAGTTCTTCCGACCGATGCTTACGGAACCATCGAATTCCAAGGAATTCCTCACCCTGCAAAAGCTGAAGTATTAAAACAAATAATAACAATATGCAAATTTTATTACCTAATAGATCAATTCCAGTATTGGATGTCTAATTTTCATTGATTTCGAAATATATTTCATATATTTGTTTTGGAATATTTAAAAATGATGAATGATGAACAATTTGTTTTGTTTCTTTTTCAGTATGTTCGCCTTTCTCACGACACGAAACCTCAACCAATAGTCCAACTTCTGTGCCGAGAATGGAATTTGGGATTGCCAAAACTGCTCATCACTGTCCACGGTGGTCGTAAAAATTTTCAGCTCCAGCCAAATGTGAAAAAAGTGCTGCGCAGAGGTTTGCTGAAAGCCGCGAAAATTACCGGCGCATGGACTTTTACCACTGGAATTGACACTGGCAAGTGAAAGTGGAAATTTATAGACATTATCTAAAATTAACAGATAAGGTGTACATGAACAAAAAAAAATCGGAATGATTTTTATGTACAGATATTTTATAATAGTTTAACTTGGAATGAATAGTAATGATAATATATAATCTGTAACCAATTATTATAATTTTACGAAAAAATTTATTTTTATTTAAAAAAAATATTTTCATATATTTTATTTTTATTTTTCATATATATTCAGTGTTAATTATATAATATAATATAGTAGTATACTGATAGTTCATATCATACAACTGTTATATCGCGTAATAAATTCACAATTAATACTTCAAATGTTAGGTGTCGCTCGACAAGTGGGGGACGCCCTTTTGCTGGATAGCTCACAGAGCCAAGGTCGCGCCGTGAGCATAGGAATCGCACCTTGGGGAATTTTGGATGAAGCCCCCGGGCTCATCAATCGCGGAAAAGAAATTCCTTACGAAGAAATTGCTTCCCCATGGTTTGTTAATATTCCTTACAAACGTGAATTCCATTTTTACGTAAATATACATTGGTAGGTTTAAAACATCGTTGACTCACAAATCATGTGAACAAATCGTTACCCTCAATATTCCGATTTGTTCTTCTACTCAACCCAGAGCCTTTTAAGTCTTTCAAGTTTGACATTAATAATTTATTGAATTGAAATAATTGTTTTTTACGTTTTTTACGTAGGTCAAAAAATGCAGGATTGAACAAACGACACTCTTTTTTTTTACTGGTTGATGATGGAACTCGCGGACAGTTCGGAAGCGAAATTGCACTGCGTAGGAAGTTAGAGAATTATATATCGACTCTGCAGTTGAGGCCATGTAAAAATTATTCGAATTTTTGTTTTGTCTTAATACGGGAACATTTTTTCAGAGTTGAAACTTTTATTTTCAGACGCATGCAGTAGTATTCCTGTGATTGCTTTGGTGATCGAAGGCGGAGAAAACACTCTTCGAGCGGTTAACGAATACATAAACGCCAATCCGCCGGTGCCCGTTGTGGTCTGCGATGGCACTGGTCGCGCTGCTGATATCATTGCTTTTGTGCACGAGTGAGTTTATCTAGCATGTACACTCGCCTGGAAAACTGGGAAAAATCGTAGAATTTCCATTGATTATTTTATTCTTCTAGAATTTGACTTTTGCCTCATTCTAGACGAATAAAATAATTTGACGGACTCGAACTATTTACTAACACAGTTTTTAATTATTATAATATATAATGACTTCTCATATTTTCTGTATGACGACACAAAATTTTTCAATAATTCGCGTTTTTAAATGAATATTCCGAAATATTCATGATCTCGTAGTTTGAAATTGCATGTTAAATTTTTTTTTAGATATTGTTCCGTTCATGATCAATTGGACGAAGAAACGGAAGAAACTTTGTTAAAATCCATCAGATCTTCTTTTGATGTTACCGAAATAAAAGCAGAGACTACCTTACAAGAGCTGTTGAAATACATACGAGAAAAACATGAGCTGGTAAAGTTATATATACGTTATATTTATTATACATGTAAATTATAATAAGAATTATCTATTATTTTCGGTTATTTAATTTTTCTAGATTACCGTCTTTAAGGTAACGCAAGATCGGAAACTCGAACTGGACCAAACAATTTTAACGGCTTTATTCAAATCGAAACAATTAAAACCTGAGGAACAATTGTCTCTGTCTCTGATTTGGAACCGACCTGACATTGCTCGCAGCGAAATCTTAGTTGACGGCCAGACATGGCAGCCTGGTATCTTGGAACAGGCCATGATGCAGGCCCTGAAACACGACAGGACCGACTTCGTCAAACTTCTCTTAGAATACGGTGTTTCTATGAGGAAATTTTTGACCATCCCGCGATTGGAAGAACTTTACAATACGGTTAGATCCGTTTTTTTGTGTGATTAAAACTCGAATAAATTGTTATTAGGCATGTAATGCATGAAAATATGAAAAATGCAATTTTCGCTTGCATTATTTTCATATTTTTTGCACCTGGTCACTAGTGTCTATCTTCGTGCAATTCTGTAAAATCCTTGTAAAATAACGGTATTTTATAGAAGTTGTATGTCACTTCTTGAAAAATATAATTTTCAATAATAATTTAGAAATTTCATAAATATCTACAAATTTGTGTACAAATTTAATTTTACGGGGATTAAATTTTAAACACTTGTTTCGACGTGCGTGACCATTATTTGTACTTATAAATCTTAAATTCTTGAAAAATGTGCGATTTGTTGATAATTCGAATCTCATTAATTTCACAGACCGAAGGACCGTCCAACACTTTGGTCTACATTTTGCGAGACGTGAGGCCGCAGATAACTCCAGGCCACATGTACACGCTCTACGACGTCGGACTCGTCATAAACAAACTCATGGGCGGCGCTTATTCCTCGCGATACACGGAAAAAGAATTTCGATCGTTGTATTGTTCCGTAATGAAAAAACCCGTCGGCAGCAACCGTTCGTTCACCGGCGCCGGGGGTAAGTTCGAGAACTTGACCACGAGCTCGGCGCTAGAGCCCATTTCGTCTACCGCGGACGCAGCCCTTTTCCAGTTCCCGTATAACGAGATTCTGATTTGGGCGGTTTTGACGAAGAGGCAACAAATGGCGCGACTTCTTTGGCAGCACGGGGAGGAAGCTCTCGCGAAAGCGTTGGTAGCTCTTAAATTGTACAAGGCTATGGCGCATGAAGCGGCTGAAGATGACCTCGAGTCTGAAGTTTACGACGAGCTTCGGAAGTATGGAAAGGAGTTTGAAAATTTGGGTATTGTTTTTGTTTTTTGTTTTTTGTTTTATTGATAGTATGGATCAGACGTGGGCAAACTCGTGCCCACGGACACGAGATTTTCCCCCTCTTCCTGCTATTCGAGCTCCTCCAGTTCTCCTCAATCCTCCCACCCGTCGCCTTTTCTCACTCGAGTCTTGACCCGAGTCGAGTCTCGAGCAGGATAATCTATAATTTGAATGTTATAACTTTTAACGCTGTTATTTCAACAAAGGTAATGCTGAACATTTTACTGTTAGTGATATGAATCATATTTTCAGTTTGGATAATTTCAAAACTGCGGTTTACATGAAAATGTATTTACGAGGGTCTTTCTTTGACTCCGCTACTCATTTCACGAAGCTCAAACCTCATTTTGGTTATTTTAACAAATCTTTTGTACTTTTATTTGCGATGAGAATTTACACAACGGAAAATTAAATTGACTATAGACAAATAGTCTCCAAAGATCATTAACAAATAATCACATATTATCAAAGCAATTTAAATAAAAAAATACTGTTTTCTGATTATTTGCGAAATTATATTTACAGAACATATCTTATAAATGTGGATTTGAGGAATTAAAATTCATCCGAAAAATCAAATTGCCGCATCGTCGCTTCGGGAACGGAAAGGAAAAGAGGGGACACTGAGATTCAATGCTCTTTCTCTCTTA
The DNA here is from genome assembly GCA_030522785.1 of Platygaster equestris. Lineage (NCBI taxonomy): Eukaryota > Metazoa > Arthropoda > Insecta > Hymenoptera > Platygastridae > Platygaster > Platygaster equestris. The sequence continues at coordinate 20,296 of JAPYZK010000518.1, forward strand.
GTGAGTTTTGAGAGTGGGGAGCGGATGGGAGAGGGGCGTGAACGGAGATAGTAGGTAGAGGGAGTAAATCTGGCGAGTAGGGCGCCCTAACCGTGCCCACGTCTGGTATGGATTTTTGAAATTGAAGTTTAATAAAGTGTACATTTTTTAAATATTTTGTTCAGCCTTGGAAGTCCTAGATTATTGCTACCGACAAGATGACGATCAAGCTCAGCAATTACTGACATCGGAAATGAAAAATTGGTCGTCGCAGACGTGCCTTTCTCTGGCAGTCACGGCTAATCATCGCTCTTTGCTAGCTCATCCGTGCAGTCAGATTATCTTAGCCGATCTGTGGATGGCAGGCTTAAGAATGCGGAAGAATACATCTCTTAAAGTAATTTTTAATCACTCGATAACGCGATTTTTTGAAACCTTTTTGAAAATGCAATATTTAGCTTTAACACCAAAGGTGGAAAATATGTCCACTGAAATTGATGATTCGGAGTCAAGAAAGGAAAACTTGGATTCGTTGAATTAATTTTGAAATTTATTTTTAGCGATTTCGACAAGTTTAAGCAAACAAGAAACTTTAAAAGTAAATCGTGAAATTACTTAAATTCGTTGAAGTTTTCCTTTCTTGGCTACGAGTCATCAATTTGACTGACAAAATGATAGTTTTCACATGATTGCATTTTGATAAAAAATTTTTGAAGCCCATGAGTCCAGATTCTTTGATTTCATGTTCTCGAAATATTTATTTTCCGAATTCTCAAATGTGAATTTTTTTTTTTTTCAATTCCAAAATATCATTCAAAATTAAAAACTGAAATTTTTCATCGTTGAAAATTTTTTTCTGATAAAGTCAATTTTATACAAGAAATTTATGAATTCCAGGTTATTCTTGGACTTTTGTGTCCATTTTACATAACCCAATTAGACTTTAAAAGTCGAGAAGAATTGCAATTGATGCCACAGACCGAAGAAGAGTATGAATATCTAATCGCCCAAGAAGATGAAAATGAAGATAGTGATTCGGAGCTCAATGGTTCGGCCGAACTGGACGTAGAAGTATGTTTTCCTGAAACGAACAAAAAGTTGTGTTTTTCTATCTGAACACGCTACTAACTTTTCACTGAAAAAAACGCATGCAACAATTACTACTAAAGTAACAGAAAAACATGTTTGGTGTGGTTTGTTGAATCAACTAATATTCTGGTGAATTGTTGAACGCGCGAATAATGACGATCGTAATTAATAATATTACTATGTACAGTATTACACTATATAATAATACCTACAATGGTAATTAATAATATAATACTAATAATACTATACCATTGTAGTATAATAATCACTATCATAGTACAGTAGTTACTATTGTAACTAAAATCTGGGCACGCTTCCGTGGTGATTTTTTTAGAGATGCGGGAGTCCAAGAGATTGCTACAGAAACAGCACCCGACGGGGTAAAAAGGTACAACAATTTTTCGACACGAACTCGTTTCTGGTGACATCCTGTCAATTTTTTGTCGTCATTAAAATCATCATTAGAATTCGTTATAAAAAATCTTCAATTACGAACTCCCACATTTTCGTATTATACATCCGGAAGGATTAAAAAAATTTTTTTTATCGTAACGCAAATTTTGAAAAAACTGCCTTGATTTGCAATACAGCAAAACTCGTCGTATTGTCACCTGCCGTATTGTCGGCGCGGTCAGTGCCGTACTAAGAGTCCTTCCACTTGTGCATACATTACTTTATTTTTCAATTCATTGTTAAAACTATGCAGGTTACTTTTCGAAAAACTTTCTTGCATTGCTTTGAACTTGCGAAATTTCAAAATTTATGATGATCAGTACAAAAGTATACTATGAAGACCTGATCGAAATATTACAAGTATTCAATGACTCTAAAATTATTTAAAATTTCTCAAATTTTCTTATGTATTAAATCTCTCAATTACTTTCGAATTTTCATAAATTTCCAGATTGTTTTGAAATTTTCAAATTTTCCAAAATTGTCAAATTACCGCAATTTTTTGAAATTTGTAAATTTTTCATTTTTTGACATTAAAAAATTATAAAATGAAGAATGTGACGAATTATAATGTACAAAAAATCAATTTTGTATTCAACGATGATATTTTTTGCATTTTTGCTGCCTTCAGTTTTTTAAAAAATGCTCATACGATCTGACGACGTGAGAACAACAGCTTTTTTACGGAAGTTTGTGTCTTCGTTCATTTTTTCAATCAAATTTAACGAGAAATTTACGCGAACGAGACGATCGAGACTTCGAGGCATAGAACGTTGTAGAGTTCGAGCGGGATACTGCATGGTATTACCCGCTCTAGGTGCACATATGCACGATCCTGTCTTGGCGCTCTGATTGGTTAACGCCCCCCTAGCGAGTGCCGACAATACGTCTAGTTTTACTGTAATAATAATTTCTTCGCACTGCACTCGGCTAATCAATTAACAACTGGATTTTGTTCTATTGCAATTTGGTGTTCAACTAGAATTTTTAAAAAGTTTTATAGTGTTTCTAACCGCTATAATATGTATGAATACCATCCTACTTTTTTCTAATAAAGCAAGATTATTTTCAGGCACTGATACCTGATGGTGACGCGGTGAACAGCGTAACTGATCAAGAAAACAGTAAAATTCCGATTTCAGCAGAAAGTTACTATCCGCGTAATTACAAGGTTCTCTCGGAAATTTACAACGCCAAAACTAGTCGACCTCTGAGGTTCCGAAAAAAATTATATGAATTTTACACGGCACCGGTTACCAAATTTTGGGCCAATTCGGTGAGTTTTAAGTTTCCCACTTTTTGGAGTCCTCAAACTTAGAACTAAATTTAGTGATGACGCGAAACTGGATTGACTACAAACATTATTATAGTTTCCAGAAAGAATCTTTGAAAATATTATTAATTTTTAGCTTGCATACGGGTTGTTCCTGGTATTAATGTCGTACACGATCCTTGTGTACATGGAAATGGAACCATCGTGGGCGGAATTGTACTCGATCGCGTTCGTCTTGAGTTTGGGCTGTGAGAAAGTTCGCGAACTCATAACGTCTGAGCCCGTGAAATATTCGCATAAATATAGGGTTTGGGCCTGGAACGTGTGGAATCCATGCGACGCGGTGGCCATAATATTTTTTTTGATTGGAGTCGGTCTTCGATGTAACGAGTCAACGTTTGTAACAGGCCGTATTGTTTACTGCGTGAGTAGCTCGTACTGGCACTTACGTCTGTACAGTATTTTGGCGGTCAACAAGTACTTAGGTCAGTTTTTTTCGAAATTTTTGTTATTAGTAAATCGTGCATAGTTGAGTTGTTCGATTACGTGAGCGTTTTTTTACGAAGGTACATGGTTTGTCATCGGGCTTGAATTTGGGAATTAGATATTTCGGCAACAGTAATAGACCATTTCAGTTTCGTAAAAATTTAGTGCGCATGCGCTATAGATTCGGGCAACGTTACATAGGAGAGCATAGAAAAGTGCATGTTTTTTATAGATTAAACGAAAATAAAGCCAGTGCGAATTTAATATTTACTGAAAAACAAAATCTGATGAATTTTAGGTAATTTTAAAACAGTTTTCCCGAAAATTTGGAATTGAATTTTTAATCCCAAATTGGGAGACAAGGACTTTTTTATAATATTCTAAAATTCATAAGATTTTGTTTTTCAGTAAATTTTCTAATCGCTAATGGCTTCATTTTCGTTTTTTCTATGAAAAACGCACTTTCCTATGCTCTCCCATAGTAAGTTGCCCGAATTTTTGGCGCATGCGCAGAATCTTTTTTCTGCAAACTGAAATGGTCTATTGTAATAGACCATTTCATGTAAGGAAAAATAAGTTCTGCGCATGCGCCAAAAATGCGGGCAACATACTATGGGAGAGCATAAGAAAGTGCGTGTTTTTTACAGATTAATCGAAAGTAAAGGCAGTGCTATTGGCAAATTCACTAAAAAACAAAATCTTATGAATTTTAAAATATTATAAAAAAGTCCGTGTCTTCCAATTCGGAATTAAAAATTTAATTCCGAATTAACTGACACGAACTTTTCTAAAATTTCATAAAATTCATTAGATTTTGTTTTTCAGTAAATTTGTTTTTCAGTTCATCTGTAAAAATCATGCACTTTCCTATGCTCTCAGTGCTCTCACATAGTACGTTGCCCGCATTGTATAGCGCACGCGCAGAATTTTTTTCCTTACATAAAATGGTCTATTAAAATTTCTGGAAATCGAAGTATGCATTTCTGCATTGCCAGATTATTGAATTTTGTAAATGTGCAACTTTGAAACGAAATTACGGAATTTTGATAATAAATTGATAAGAGCGTTATACGGGATGTTCCGTAACAGCACTACACTATAGATTCTATGAAAAAGTCTTAATTTTTCAAGTATGCAAATTTTTGGATGTTACCGCAACTACAAAACATTTGCCGAAATGGACAAATGTCCAGAATTCCGAAAAATGTGTAATACTTTACATAATTGGTTCAGCTGATGTAAATTTTGAAAAGTGCATGATTCACTCTACGTCAGTTTTGCGCATTTCGATAAATGGAAAAATTTCTAAAAATGTTTTCCGAATTTCATGGAGAGTATATGGTTTTACGTTGTTATGGTGACTTTGAGACACCCTGTATAAGAAAAAAAAAACGTTTATGTTGTGGCATTTATAAGGAATGAAAATTGTATGGGAAATCGTGAATTTCAGCAGGATTTCGAAGATTTTTTTGACGATTTTATAAGTTTTTATCAGGATTAGAATCCCAGTGGCGGATTCGAGATTTTCTTCAGGGTTTTGTGTATAATTACGTACTGTCAATATTCACGTAGTCAATGAAAAATTCCTGATCTTCGAAATTTTTGAAAGAATCGATCTGTAACGAAACCTAATTTGTGGATACATTTTCTAGAAACATGAGACTTTAAACGAAGTGAGAGGGCCCCATCTCCGTAGATCCGCCACTAGTAACGTCTTAAAAAAGTTGAAAATTGTGAAAATATTGACATTATCGAGACAAGCTTCAACACTGTAAATTCATTATTTTTCAGGTCCTTTTATAAATATGATGGGAAAAATGATCAAGCACATGCTTTATTTCGTAGTGCTGTTGCTCGTGATGCTTTTGAGTTTTAGTGTACCGAGGCTTGCAATTTTGGAACCCCGCGAGGAAGCGGATTGGAGTATGATTAAAGACGTGAGTCGAAATTCGTCCTCGATTTTCATGCATAATATAGTAACATTACGGAGAGCCGCGGTAGCTCGGTAGTCAAGCCATCAAGCTGTCAGGCTCGAGGATGCGGGTTCGATTCCTGGCGGGGTCAGATTTTTTTCAGTAGCTTTTCTGCTCTGAAAAAATCCGTTGATTGCCAAAACACGATTCGGAGTTGCATCCGAGCTATACCGTCGCCTTGGTTTTCCATGGTTTCCCAAGCGAGTCAATGGAGGGTTGCAAAAACCCATAGTTGACGTAAATACCGGTCAATAGTATGATGAAGTGAGTCCATGG
>JAPYZK010000519.1:0-25821 GCA_030522785.1 Platygaster equestris
TTGGGGGAAAACCCCCCCCCCCCCCCCCCCCCCCCCCCCCTGAACGAAATTTTGGGTTTCGCCTTTGGGGGCCTTACATCGGAATTTTATTGTGTTTGAATGAGTTGTATCGAGGTTTTATACGATTTTCAATTTTTCTTGTCTCCTGTTGAATTTGTGAACTTTCGGAAAACGTGAACGAATTTTTTTTTTTTTTTTTAATTTCGATTGAAGTGAAAATAGATCTGATTTGTTCATTTTTTGAATTTCAATGAAGTTTTCGTTAGGTTATTGTAATGATTTTTTCTAATTTGATTAACATTGTTCTGATATCATCATCAATTTTTTGTCCATCAGAGATTTTTTGCAAAAAAAAAACAAAAACAACAAAAATCGTCCAAGCCAGGAATCGAACCCGCGACCTCTCATTCTCATGTTAAGTGCTCTAAAAAATTATCAAAAAATTGGTTGGGATATCGAAAAAATTAATTAAATTAGGAAAAATCTCCTGAATTTTGATTGTAGAATGTTCAAGTGAAATTATACAAATTTGACAACAATTTTCTTTTTCACGAAATATTGAAGAATTTTAATACTCGGGAAAAATCAAAATAAATCAGGAAACCTCAAAAATTTGGAAATTTTTGCGATGGAAAATCAAATTTCGAACGTAGACTTAAAAATAGTCTATATTTTAGAAACTTATTATTATTCACTGAAATTCATAAATTTGTAAAAAAAAGTCCTAAATTTATGATAAATCGAACTTTTATAATAATGTTCAAGTTTCTTATAAATCGCGAACTTTCGAAAAATGTAAAAAAGTTGAAAAATTTCTCTTTTCGCGAATAAACCGTACTTTTCCGGAATAAAGATACAAAAAAGAACCGGGAAATTCCTAATTGAGACGTGGTAGCCGGGACGGTGCACTTTCGCGGTAATGAAAAAATGTAACGCTTTACAGCAATCGACATCTGGGCTTGCGGCGTGATGCTGCTCTGCATATTAAGCGGCTCGCAGACGTTCTTCCGGTCCCCCGACGATTGCACCGGGCTCGCCGAGATCACGAGCATCTTTGGCACCAACGCCATGCAACAGTGCGCGCGAAAACTCGGTACATTTCGCCCTTGTTTATTTACTCCCCGATACCTCGGCCGTCATTTCCGATCCTCCTCTCCAATTAACGTTTCCCAGCGTCGTCCATTTCTCCTCTCACAATTTCTTCCTTTTTTCTCCGTTTAATCGAGTGTTTTTTCGTCCCGAACAGGAAAAAAGCTTACTTGCAGCGAAAACATCCCCGGGATCGATATTACTTCCCTTTGTCTCAGGTTGAAACAAAGAAATAAAGGCTATCAGAAAAGCAGCCCAGACCTGAAGGTGGAGGAGGTAATCTTCTTTGTTTATCTCGGGTTTATTGCTCTTTTTCGCGGCGCGTTTATTGGCTTCGTTCGCTGTATCATTTTTGGGGTTTCGGGAATTTATTGTATCTTTTCGGAGATTTTGCATTTTGAGATTTTGAAAATGAGAAAATGAGAAACTTCAAAATGTGAAAAATTTGCTTTTTGAACATTCCGAAATTTAGAGGGTTGAATATTTTATTGGGAAAGTGTAAGAATTATACTTTGGAAGTTCTTGAAAAGATTTCGGAAAATTAGAGCTACGTATTAGAAAACTGGAAATCTAGGACTTATGAATACGTCGACATTTCTGATGAAAAAGCACTTAACTCCACTTTTCGATGTCTTCAAAAATATCAATCAATATTGTATCATTCTGCTACGCTTATTTTCTTTGAAGAAGTGAATTATATTTCGTAACTTCCCTTTGAGTGCCCTCTTTAACGTCGCGTAATGAAGTCGAAGCCGGAAAAAACGACTCAGGGTACCCTCAAAAGAATTGATTTTCTTTCGCGAGGTCATCATGGAATCTTTGTATCTTCGTATCCGGAGGTGTATCATCGTTTGCGAAACTTTTGATCTTACGATCTGAAAATCTTAGCCCTAAAGTACCTAATATAACAGATGGTCGGACATTGGAATCTCTAGGAACATTTTTTAAATATATAATTATTTTTTAAAATCATTTGTAATATTAATTCAAATCAATATTCAATTATATTCAAGATTTAATTGAATTACTCGAATATTTCGTGGTGGTAGTGTTAATAAATATTAATTGTTAAATAAATCGTATCCAATTATTTTCTTTTTCGTTTCCAGGAAAAGCAAAAATTTCCTAAGGAAGCTTACGACCTTTTGAAGCGACTTTTGGAAGTGGATTACCAGAAGAGAATAACTGCGGAACAGGCGCTGAAGCATCCGTTTTTCGGCCCTTGTTCTTGATGAATCTCGTTCAAATTATGTTTGTGTTTATGAATTAGTACAATTATGCGACATTTTTCGGAATCGCGTGTTTTAATAAAGGTGCCTAAAGTCTTCAAGACTTGATTCCGTTTAAAAAAGTTCATGTGCGCGATGTGGGAAGTTTTATGGAAGAGTGAAATAAAATGTTATGGTTCTAATTTTCAAATGGCTTAATTTATTTACTTGATACTTTCATTACAGACAAAAGCTTTTACAACAGTATTTTATTAGTTCACCAATCATCAGCAGAAAATTAAGTATGTGAAGAAAACATTCATATAAAAACGACGAAAATAAAAAGTAAGTACCTATTGCAATTTTCGAAGCATACTTGTTACATGTCCAATTTTTCATTTTTAAGCACTGTTTTCAAAAATGTTGCTATATATTCATACTTTAAAAATTTTACTATGATTCTCTTACAATGAATAAACAATAAATAAAACTTCATATTATTTGTTCATTAAATGCGACTTCTGTAAACCTACTAAAAATCATCAAAGGCACTTGTATTTCAGAAACACTAAAAACTTGAAGTGTTACCTACGTCAGTCCCTCGTCTGCAAAAAGGATGACAAAAATCTTCAAAAAACTAGACAATCCTTCCAAAATTCACTAAATAATAACTTCTTCACGTTGATTAGCTTATTCAGAAACACCGGGATTCGATCGATCTTTTCCCTATGTTCCATTTTTGGCTTTATGCTCAAATTTCGAATCGGGAATCCAAAATATAAAAATCTCGAGTTTGTCAAAACTTTCAAATGGACGAATTCAAACCTCAATAGATCACATTAAAAAACTCCACGCTCTCCAAAATGTCCATTCAAAATAAATCACACACAAAAAAATAACTAAGAATTCACGAATCAGTGAATTAAAAATTGCACCCCCTAAAGCACTAAAAAATTGGAAGAACCAACATTTTCAAAAACTTCGAGAACCTCACTCCTCCTCGTTTTTCACAATCAACTTCCACCCGGCAGCGGCTTCCAGCGCCTTCCCCGCGACTTCCTTGATTTTCGGGTTCGTCACCATCTCGCTCTTCACAAGCGCCATCAGAATTTCCGTGACGTCCGTGCCCACGATTTTTTCCGCCACGTCCTTCGTGCTTCCCATCATATTGCACACCAGAACAACGCCCCGATGCCGGACTTCCTCGTTGTCGTTCCCTAAAAGGAAATGAAGCGTCTCCAACCAATCTTTGGCGTCGAAGATTTTCTCGCAAACTCTGCAGCTCGAAGACGTGAGCATGGCGAGGGCTCCGGAGGCGGCTTTGCAGAGCTCGACGTCGTCGTCGACGCACAGAATCGTGAGGTACTTGACCTTGTCGTTGTCGCCCTCGAAGTGTTTGACGACGTCGTCGCACATGACGAGGTTGGTGACGCACTGGGTAGCCGCGCGTCGCAGCATGTCGTGTTCCTCGAACATGTAGTGCTCGACGAGCTGGAGGCCGCCTTCCTTGAGGATCCGCCTCCTGGTTTCGTCGCTGACGCCGGCGATGTTGCACAGGGCCATGAGGGACTCGAAGTTCTCGAGGGCGCTGCAGTCCTCGTGGAGGAGGCTCAGGAGCGGCCGGATTACCTCCATTATGCGCTGGCCCGGGAAGGCCACCGTGGGGTCGATGGTGATTCCCAGACGGGCGAGGGCCTGAACATCGAAATTATTATTATTTTTTTATTTTCATCCAGATTTTCATTTTGAGCACTTTCTCCCGAATTTTAGGGGATATGAAATAATAATTTTGCCGATATATTTGCATATGTGTTGTTTAATAAACAAATAGTACTTATTTTCGGAAACTAACATTTTCAATTTTTTTACGATAAAATACATGTCTTTGTATATCTATATATATAGGAAAAAAACTTCATCTTTTAATATCTTTTAAACCAACGAATAAAATTGCCCCAAATTTTTCGAAATGATTTTATCACTCGAAAAGATAATTTTACCAAAAATTGAATGAGTTAGTACCTTTGTTACAATAAATTAGACTAATTAATGATAAATATCAAAATGAGCAAAGAAACTTGAGGTTTCAGCAGCAGCTGAAACTAATTCATTAATTCATCAAAAAGAGAAAATTTAATTAGATCCCGAGTGAAGGCAACGCGAAACATTCTAATTGCAATTAAAAGCCAACAATAACGCTGGAAAAATGTTTACAAACTTTTTTGATGTCAGCGGTTACGCTTCATATTCGCGGAATGCGGAGAACGCTAACCAAGCTCAATTTCATGGAATCAAATTACATCTGAAGCTTTGCGCTCTTAAGGAGAATGCATTATGAAATTCATTAGGAGACATTAAACGTAAAACTTGAAGCTTAATAAGAAAGCGCATTTCTGTACCCTCGCGCTTACGGAAAGCTCGATTCCGCTGCAAATTACGCTTTTCGCATTATATGAAATTTTCGAGTCTATGAAGTTTATCAACAGAATTTACGAATAAATAAAGCCTTTTGTTCATAAAGCTCTGAAAAAGCTTGGTACTCGTAAAATATTTGAATGCTCTTTTTGAAGAGGATTTCATTCATTCGAAGGCTTTTTTTATGTGACTGTAAGATAAGACATTTTTTCATAATTCGCGAAAAAGTGACAACTTTTCCGTTTTTTGTGAAAAAATTGATAAATTTTTACACAAAAAACATGGAATTTTTTAATTTTTTAATGAAAATCTACTTTGTTGCTGAAATAGTGTATTTTGTCAAAATTAAATCAATTACACGAATTTACATAGTCGCATATTTTTAATTTTTAATTCAAAAGAGATAAACGTTTCAATTACGGAATTTTACGATGTCGAAAGGTTGAATTTTGGGCCTAAAAACAATTGAACACTGAATTCAAAAAATTCAAAAGTATGAAAAATTTGTCTCGAACCGTTAAAGTTCACACAACGAAAATTTGTACTACAAGAAATTAAATACTAACCTAAACGATACAAAATTTTCGAGTTTTATTTTTCAAAAAAAAAAAATACGAGTTCAGTTTTTCAAATTTTACAGTGTCTAAATGTTAAAATTCCAAAGTTGCACAAATTACGAATTCAAATTTTAAAATTAAAACATCAAAAACGAAAATTTCAAAATTCGAAAAATTATAAATATTGAAATCTTGATAAGTAAAAATTCGAAATTCAGGGATTTAAACACCGAGAAGTTCTTACCTTCAAAATCGAGAGACATGAAACATTACATTTTTAAATCTCACGATGTCAAAACTTCGAAAAACCAAAGTTGAACAAATTTAAAGTATGAGTTCAACAAATTCATTAGAATTTTCAAATTCAAAATCTGGGAACACTCAACAAAATTTAAAAAATTCATCCAGTTTATGACTTAAAATTACTATCTCAGTAAATGCAAAACTAGAATTCGAAAATACCAAAATACCAAATCGAAAAAAAGTTTCCCTCCAAAAATCCCCATCTCACCTGGGAAGCCTGCTTCTTCCCCTTATCCGTCCCGTCCAAAGCCAAAGGCAGCAAAGCCTTGGCGCCCCCCTGCTGAACGACCACCCCCCTCACTTCCGCCTGAACGCAAATCGCGTTGAACACCCTGGCTATCAGCTCCTTCGTGTTCTGGCTATCCGTCTTCGCAAGCGCAACCAGAGCACTCGTGATCCCCGCCTTCGCCAACACGTTCAACCTCTTGTTCAAGAAATCCGCGTCGTCCAACTCGTGCTCCTCGGGAACGTGCTGCTTCGCGAATTTCGCCAACTCCACCATCTCCGGGATGACTTCCTGCTTGTCGTACGCGTTGCAAAGGTTCACCAGGGTCGTGATGACGCCGTAAACCACGGACTTGTCGCCCGTTTTCGCCAGCTCGATCATAGCCGCGAGCGCCTCCTTGTCCTCGATCAACTTCTCCTTGACCTCGGCGTCGAAGGTCAAATACGAGAGGCCCTCGACCGCCCATTTCCTCATGTCCTTTTCCTTTTTCGGGTTCACCAGGAAGCGACGACAGGCTTCGGCGAGTTTTTTCGTCGCGCCCTCGGCGAAAGGTCGAATCGTGGCGTCGGAACCGCCAGAGCCGCCGATTTTGCAGAGCCCGACCAGAGCGCGCACCCGGATCGAGTCGTCCTGGGAGTTGTACAGCTTCTTCAGGATGTTGACCCCCTGGTTCACGATGGACACGGCCTTGTCCTTTTTCGAAGCAGCGGCGATTATGCACTCGCAGGCGATTTTCTGCTGGAGTACGTCGTCGCTTCCGGCCATGACAAGGATCATTTCCATTATGCCGTCCTTGGCAATAACGGTGTTGCCGGCGTCCAGGGGACCCAGCAGCAGGGTGGTTATTGCGACGACTACGCGGATCTGGGAAAGGGATTTTTATTATTAGCGAAGCATGATTTTTGGAAAATGTTGTGAATTCCAGGAAATTGTGATACTTTCGCAAATTCGAACATTTTCTTCAATTCATCAGCATTTTCGATAATTGGGATTATTTTTCAAATTGATTGAGTTTCCGGGAGTCTAATAAATTTTCGATTTATACCTTCGACTCGATATCTGGCGTCACGAGCTTGCTCTTCACGAACTCATCGATCGCCGCCATGAACTTCGCCCTGGCTGCGTCGTAATACATGTTTTCATAAATTTTGGCGAGACAAACGCTGGTCACTGTCCGCGTCGACGGCGTAATATCCATCGCCGACTCGTATTTATATTCCTCCAGCTCGCTCGCGACCTCCAACAACCTACTCAGGCCCCCGATTTCCATCAATTTTTCCGACCACTCCAAAGCCGAGTAATTAATATTCCTCATCAGCAACTCAATTATAGCGTCTCTTGCGTATCCCGTAATCGTGCGACTGTTGATGCTGCAAACGAGACACGAAAGAACAGTGTCTATTTCTTTTTTGTACTTTTCGCAAAGTTCTTTGTCAGGCTTCGTGTCCGGCTTGTTTTCCATTCCACTGTAACTATTCAGGACTGTCTACAACAATAAATAACAACAATATTTTAGAAAATTCGAAGAATGGTTGTTGTTTGAAAAGTGGATGAGAATATAAGAACCTGCAGCAAATATTGCGCTGCGTTCACGCGCTCTTCATTCTTGCCATTAATCATTTCCAGAATCCAGGGTAATCCAATGGTTTTCAAAATTGATTCCGTTCTCGGGATGTTTTCTCTGCACAATTCAGCGACTATTCTGATGGCTGGTATTAAAGTTTCCTCGTCTTTTTCTACTTTCAGGAGTTTTGATATCTTGGATATGACCCCTTCTTTGAACATTGTTTCTGCTCCTGCTCGTTCTCGGGATAAGACGACTAAATTGTTCAACGCTGTTTCTCTGCGCTCTTTGTCGGATGCCATGTCGAAAGCTGCTTCGAACATTTGGGATACCTGGAAAATTTTTTTGCTTAATGGATTGAAAAAAGTTCAAAATTGCAACATTTTTTTGCAATAATTGTAAAAATTTAGGATTTTCTTCGAGAACTCGAAAAAACAGTAGAAAACAAAAGTTATAACCACGTCTTCAATCCTTACTTTACTATCCACTCTCGAATTTTGGTTCAGCCTTTTTTGTACAATTTCGTGCAACCTCTGGAGAATCGGCGTTATCGCTTTATTCCCAGGATCAACAGATATAACGTATTGAGCATCTCGGTAAGCTTCCTCGAACCTTTGCAGCGCTTCCAGAGCTTGGCATCTACGAAACAGAGCTTTTGGGTCTTTCGGGGAAATTTTCAATGCCTCGTCACAATCTTTGACAACTTCTTTGTAATTCTCTTTTTTCAGGTGAACCGCTGCGCGATTTTTCAAATAGACTTCCTTATCGAAATTATCTTCCTTTGTTAGATTTATTGCACTGGTATAACAGTGCAGTGCTTCGTCGTAGTCGCCTTTTTTGAAGGCCTCGTTTCCACGATCTTTCCATTCTGCGGCCGACAATGTTGCTTTTGTCATTTTGTTGTTTTACCTAGGAATTAAAATATATTATAAATCAGGTTTTAAGATGAGTTATGAGTTCATTTTTTTGCTACTTTGAAAACATTTTTGAGTTTTTGAAAATGTCACACTCCCTTTGTAAATTTGGGTGCATTTTGATGGATTTGAGGAATTTTTTTACATTGTTCAACTGATTGAAAGATTTAATTAGTATTTTTCAATACTTTCAGAAATATTTTTGGAACATTTTTTTCAATTTGTTGTAACTTTTTACATTCGAATTTTCTGTAATTCAAACTGATGATTATTTATGATTAGAGAAGTTTCTCTAAAAAATAATCGTTAAAATCGAAAAACGTGTCTATTTGTTGAAATCGACGATATCGTTGAAAATTTCCACTTTTCCTAGTTAGTAGTAAAAAGAACAATTAAACTGTCATAGATTCAAGCGTCGATTTTTTCGACAAAAAGTAATATTCTGAGTTTAAAAAAAGCACTTGCAATAACAATTAATAATGAAAAATGTCCGAAGAAAAGTTTACGACTTTTACCTTTTATACTAAGGCGAAATCTCTCGCGTTTCTTGGCAATGACTGAGGCGCGATTTGGGAGTGACGCTTATAAAAATTAGCTTTTGAACCCTCGAGACGTTTCTAGATCTTTTAACGAAAATTTTCTATTTTCGGCACCGAAGAATCCGAGCCAAACCTCATTCGCGTCGCGAGTACATACTGCCATTTACATGCAAGTATATAAATAGATCACTTTCTGTTTTATACACACAGCCCGGCTTTTAGGTTATGTTATTGTTTTGACGGATTTGATAGCAGACTGACAGCTGATTATTGTCATCGTTGACACTACATTAACATCACGTGGATGTAATGTTTATTTATTCAGTAGAATAAATTGATTTTCGTATAGCGGGTATAATGATTGTCCTTAAACATTGTTAATGTTAATCAATGTTAATTAATAGAAATCTATTCTATTTTTCAAACGTGAGTTACTTGCATTGTCAACGCGGAACTGAGCGGACTCACATCAACTCACATTAATACTCACGCATTGTTTATCTGATAGTAGCATCGTCTGTCTCTTTCTAACTCATCACAGCTTTGTATGAGAGCGAAAGAGACATGTACATGAAAGAAAATTAAGTGGTACATTGCGAACACACTGATTCACGTCGTGAGTGTACATATGATTTACGTGTTCAATGTTTACATTGTAATGTGTACTGTACACAGCAGTACACACTGTACAGTGTACATTGAAATGACGGTTCGATAGATGATATATATTATGTTGATTTTGGGATTAATTATTAATTGTTAATTTTCACTTATAACTTAATTATAACTGTTAAAATATTATACATGACGTCGTGGATACACCACCTATTGAACAAATGTCATGAATGAAGAATCAATGTGAAAATAAACATTTCAGGTGCGATACTTTGATTTTTAAACAATTTCCAGAATGAGTGGCAAAAAAATGACATTTTGGCCAAGCAAGGATCCAGATCCGAAAGAAAGCGAGATGAAAACGATTATAAAAGTGGCCGAAAGACCAACATTTATCTTGAAAACTAGGGAAGGAGAAAATCGAGCGGTTTCTCCGAGTCAACGCAATGGCAACAAGTATTTTTCATTAATTAGCACTTATTGATTTCCTTTCTCAATTATAACTTCTTTTTCCTTTTTTTTCAGAAAAGAGGCCGATTCCCATAGCAGCACAGTCACGAAAACTCAGCGTATGAAATTTAATACATTCAGAAGTTGACGAGAAAAATTTGAATAATTTTAAAGAACAAAAAAGATTTTATTGGAAAACAAAAACAAATTTGTACATAGACAAAAATTGTTTTACGTCTTTCAAACAAAACATACCAAACTGTCATAAATTGTAAATTCTCAGTCAATAAATGACGACTATTTTAAAGTTAATATTCCTTTGTCTACGCCTTTGATTGTTATTCTATTATTGAGAAAAAAAATGATTAAGTTTAAAAATATTTTTCAGCCAAAAATTTGATGACTCCCTGTTTGGAATTGACCAACTGCATACAATTTATGAACGAAAATTTGCAACTCTGTGAAAATGCACTCGACTTTTTGCAAGATCAACAAGATTTTTTAGTCGTCGGTGTTTTGGGTACGCAAGGTGTTGGAAAGTCAAAAATTTTGTCGATGATAGCATCAGATTGCACGTCAGTACCTTATAAGAATCTTCAATTCACTGGATTCCCCAAAAAACTTTTTTAACTTTCTTTTCGATACTTTTTCAGGTCAGAAATTTTCCCATCGCAGAATCTGATCCACTATGAAAATGCGACGAATTGCACCAAAGGAATAGACTTTTACGTTACAAAAAATAGGGTCATTTACTTGGACACCCAGCCTATTTTGTCTTTGTCGACAACGGACAATTCCACGAATTTCGAGCAAAAGAAAAATGCGGGCGATTTTGTGAACATGGAAACAAATTTGGAATTGCAGTCTTTACAATTTGCGGCGTTGATGTTATCGGTTTGCCACATTGTTATAGTCGTTCAAGATTGGTTCGTCGACCCAAACATAGTGAGGTGATTTTCCCAGCTGATGAATATTTCACGGATTTATTATTTCGGATTTGTCTAAAAATGATCATTCTGATAATGATTCGTATTTTTTTAGATTCATCCAAGCTGCTGAAATGTTAAAACCGTCGTCGACGACGACGATGGATCAAGATTATGTGGAGTACTATCCTCATGTTTTGTTTCTGCATAACAAAGCTGAAATCCGAGATTTCATACCAAAGAACATCGAAATGATGAAGGTAATTGATCGATCGTTAATTGATTCATTCCATAAACTAATGAAGGTTTGTTGATTTTAGGAATTTTATACCAAAACGTTTGCGACATCGAGGCTACAAACGCATAGCAGTTTAGACATGGGCGAATGTTCTACTGAGACTCAACTTAATTTTTTCCTCATTCCCACTTGCCCAACAGAAAGTAAAAGTTGAACTTTTCTCGAAAAAATGTAAAAAAACTCGAAATAATTGTTGTCATGCCATTTTTAGGTGAGATGATTTTTCATGAGAGCGAAGAGAATTTGATAAAAAAGTTGAGGATGAAAATACATGGAGTGACGAGAAATGCAATGACGCCTACCACGTTGACAGAGAAAAATTGGTATCTGAAGATTATTTATGCTGATTGTTTATCGATGATTAGAAACACATATTCGCAAATTCTTACTTAATTTATTGCAATAGTTGAATACATTTTTGAAGCCACATGATTACTTTTCAAAAAATTGCTTTGTAACAGTAATGACTGTTGAAAAAAGTTATTATATTTTTGGACATTCAAATATTAGGGTGCAAAAAATTTTGAAAAATTATGATCAATTTTTCAAAAACTTTCAACCCGGAAACTTGAAAATGCTCATCAGAAAACTGTAAACATAACGAACATTACATACAAAAATTGGAATATTGAAATTAAATAAACCTTAAATAGGAAAACTCAAATGCACCGAAACTATTCAAAATTTCTCATTTTTAGGTACCATTATACATCAAAGGTTATGGAGGCTATCAAAAAAGGTCATTTATCCTCCGAATATGGTCGTCTGTTGCCGTAGAATCAATGTCATCATTCCTTGTAAATAAATGTTTTCAAAGCTTCTTTTATACAATAAAAATTACATGCATTTATGTTAATTTTTTATCACCAAAATATTGATAATGAATTCGAAAATTCATACTTCAAAATTGAAGAATCTCGATATATTTAAAGATCAGACGCAATCAAAATTTGAATATTTATAGGAAAATCAAAAATCCCAAAACTCGTGTTTTCAGGAACTTGTACGAAAAACACCGAAATACGGATTCTGGCGAATCGAAAAATTTGCACATGCAAAGCATCTTAACTTAAAATTTTCGACACCAAGAATTGATATTCTATACGTTCCAATTTGTAAACTCCAACTTTCAACTGTATGATATGAATTTAATTAAAATTTTTTTGACGATATCTATCGATAAATTATTGCCACATCGATAAATATCGAATATTCTTACATCACTATTGCCAACCTAAATAAAAAATTTTCGTCGTTGTTTTGACAATTTTGCAGCGCAAAAATAACAACATCCATTTTTAAATGTGACATCAATCAAAAACCAATTGTCCTAAATTCGTAAGTTTCGTAATGTAATGTCGCGAACTAAAGAATTTCCAAACCCAAAAAACGCGTTGTCACCAATCCTTTTGATCTAAATTACCCAAAAACTTGAGCAAAAACGATGGACAACTTTCGTAATTTGCTGCCGGGGCTGAATTCCGAGCACGAAAAAGCATTGACGCACGGCATCTACAATGCCGTGGCATTGGGTATTTTGAGCCTCGTCGTCGCCGCCAGTTACGGACTTTACATAATTCTGAATCCATTTTTCAAGCCCCTAATATGGGCCCTTCTATGCGGCTCGGTTTTGTTCCCCCTGAAATTGTCCCTCACGACGATGCTGGAATCCTGGTTTTCGTCGATCGAAAAATCGAATCAGCCGGTTGTAGTGCACCTTTTGGTGCTCCCCTTGAACGTGATCGACTATTGGTCGGAAAGTATCGGGGCATTTTTCGAAAAATGGAAATGGGAACATGTAAAATATGCAGGGATAGCTATGCTTTCAGGGGTGACTGTTTCCATGGTTTATTCCTACACACCCGGGATTATTTCTGCCCTTATTTGGAACGTATTTTCAGTCGTCGCTGTGGTAGTGAACTTTCTCGTGGGAACAAGCAATTTTTATGTGGTGAGAAAAATTTTGTTCTCATTTTTAGAATTTGGTAAAGTTGGATTTAAAAATAGAATTTTGAATTAAAAATTTCATTTTGATAATTATTGTAATTACTCAATACACATAATTTATTTTATTTTTTATAAGATAAGATATTTCTTTTTTTTTTTTTTATAACTACATCCTTTTTCCAGCTCTGCACCACCATCTCTCTCTACCTCGGCACCCTCTACTTCCACTGGACCCCGGAAAATTCTGCCCACTTCCGTTACCTGTCTTTTGTCATCTGGTTCCTTGTCTCCCTCCACGTCCCCAAAATCCTGGGATTCTATCCCGTCATCACTTTCTTCGCCATCCAAATTCTCCTCTTCGCAGGATTTGTCTACGAAGTCATCCTTATCTTAGAGCGAGTTGAAATTAGCTACATATCTCTATCAGGAATTCTTCGTTACGCCCTGTCCAACGAAGACATCTCCCAAGCTCCGAAATCTGAAAGAGAAGAAAAGGTCACCGAAGAATCCGAAATATGCGTCACCAAGGTCAAACCTTCGGAACGTCCTCTGCTGAAATCCGCGTCGATCGACGCGAATTCCGAAAAATGGCTGAAGCATTTGCCACCTGGTTACTCTCGACCCGGCGCGAGGTCGCTGTTCGTGGAGCACAAGCTCCTGAGGAAGTTGAGAGAGCTGAGGATGTCACCGGACACGGAGCGCGAACGCGTGGACACGAGCATTTACATGTACGGCAGCATGTACTTGTGTTTCGGCATGTTCCTTTGGAAGTACAAGTGGCTGCTGCCGATTTTGGCCGTGCCTGCGATTTTGTATTTGGTTAAGGCTGCTGGGTGTCAGTTTGGATTCTGGGACGTTGTCAATGATTGGGTTAGTTTTCGGAGATTTGGTTGGCAGTACCTAATGTAATCAAAAATTTGTTAGAACACAGAAATTCGCAATAAAATTTACAGCGACAATTAATTTTTGAGCCAGTGCTCGATTATTGATTAAATTGGTTGACGTTATAATTTTTTGAATTTAAAGTTTAGTTATTTTTTGTTAATTTATTAACGATACAATTTTGAAACTAAATTTGAAGTTTTAGATATAAATTTTCGAATTATTTGATTCTGAGATTTGAGATTTAGAAATATATACGCGATTTTTATTGTATTATTGATAAAGTTTGTGATATTTTTTGTAATTTAGTTTGTGGAAATGTGTCATTAATAAAAATTCTATTTTTTGCAGATCAATGGAATTTTTGAAATCATAAAAAACTGGTGCCTGGCAAGACACCAAGCACTGATTCCAGTGAACGTTCGGGGACTCTACAAAGTCAGCGTCATTGCCAATAAAAAACTCACATTCGTACTCAAAAGCTCTATCGATGCTGTGTCCACAATTGCGGTTATTTTGGGACTTATTATCTTCACAATTTGTGCATCTACTTTCATCGTCTTTCAGGTGTGATGTCAAGGGCGTAGCCAAAGGGGGGGGGGGGGGGTCATTTCATAACAATTAAAAAATCCAAAATTTCGTAAACCAATTCGCGATAATTTTGTACACAAAGGAAAAATGAGTTTGTCCCTCCCTGATCAAAATCTTGGCTGTGCCCTTGTTTGATGTATGTTATTTTGAAAAATTTTTAAAAACCATCACAGCTCAACAGAATGCATGAAAGTCGTATTTTCGAATCATTTATTTGTGATTCCAAAGATCATGAAAGTCTTTCCGACCAAAATGCTCAATATTTTGAAGGAAATTTGTAATCCGAAATGTACTCCGCGTTTTAATTTATTTTATTCGTTTTTTACTGATTTTTACTATGATTTTTCAGATCTACGGCGAAGGCTTGCATTTGTTGCAAGTAACAGGACAATTATTGAACTCGACAGTGATGAATAATCCTGATATTGATTGGGTACCGAAACAATGGGAAGATTCAATAAACAACGTTCTTGATAATGCTTACACTTATGGAAGAGATGCTATTTCTAACGGGGTAAAACTATAATTTTTGCTGTATATTCTCAATTTTTAATTTTCGAATGCATTTTTATCAAGGAACAATAGAATTCATGAATTCATGAAAATTCTATGTCACATTTAATAAAAATTGAATAAATTTAAAGTTTATTTTGATTTCAAAATTTACTGACTTAAATGTATGAAAATGAAAAAAATTTTCACCTATTACTGCATCATTAATTCAATTTTCGTGTTATTAATTTGAACAGATGAAAAATCTGATGAAAGATTTCGAACCAGCAAAAGCAGAACATCTGGAGAAAAAAGTTGTGGAATTATGGGACAGGCTTTATCAAGCTTGGATGATGTCCGCTGATAAACCTGATATGATAGGACCCAGTGTTGATTCCCAAGCTGCACTTTCAGTTTGGGAAAGTTTCCATGACAGTTTTGAAAAAATTCCGATAAGTAAGATTTTTTTAAAGTTCAAGTATCTAAAAAAGTTTATTGTGGCTAGTGAAAAATGAAATTGAGGAATCATCAGAAAATTTGTCGAATTTTTTAAGTTTTGTTAACATTGTTGATAGAATGTTGACCTTTTTTCAGATTTCCTGAACTTCACAAATATAAAAAATTTCGCTCAGGAAAATATTGGGATTCTTTCGCAAATTCTGGATTCCGCGTGGAGTATCATTAAAGGCAACGCAACAATTATTCTTAGCATTCTGACTGAGTCTTTGTACCTCGTGATAATCAGTGGATCATTGGTTTTCAACTTTATTTTGAGCACGGTTGGTTATTTTTAATTTGTCAACATTTTTAATGAGTACGATCTTTGAAAAAATTTTGCAATATTATCGTAGAAGTACGGGAAATATTTACGAATTTTTGTTTATTCAAATTCATCAGAACAAAATTATAAAAAACGATGTTGAAAATTTATGAATATTTTTTCAATTTCAGATCGTTTTCTTCACGGCGTTGTTTTATTTGCTCAGTTCCAGTGGAAAAACGTACAAGCCTGTAGAAGTTCTAACTTCGTTCAGCCCGATAAGTTGCCACAGGTTGAAAATCATTTGAATTGATATCAACTTTGAAAAAATGTTGGATAATTTTATAAAATACGAAATCTTCGGAAAATACTTAATTTGCTGAGGAGCCAAAATATTGCTTCCCCCATTACAGCGAATTCAGCAATCCTTCAAAAATTTAGATAATTTACTTTGTATTTAAAATTGATGATAGAAACAAATTTTGTAGTACGAGAGTATTAACAATATTTTTTTTTTTCAGATTTGCTATAGCTTTGCAAGAAGCTGTAATTGGAGTTTTCATAGCGACACTCAAGTTGGCTTCATTTTTTGGGATGTGGACTTGGTTCGTGCACAATTTATTCGAATTGAAAGTCGTTTACTTGCCTTCATTTTTCGCAACTGTACTCGGGGCAGTGCCATTTCTTGACGCGTATTTTGCCTGCATTCCTGCGACGATCGAACTTTGGCTCACTCGAGGACCCATGATATCCATCATTTTTTTCATGTTCCATTTTCTTCCTTGTAACATCGTCGTCACGGATTTCTACAAGGAAATCAAAGGGTAAATCTTTAAAAATCAAGAAATAACACATGTTGGGATTATAAATTTGCGAACGCAAACTTGGGAATTGAACAAATCATCATAAACGATTCAAGAGTTAAAAACGTCGAAAATTCCGTAACTTACGAATTTAACATTGAAAAAATAAAATAAGCACTACTCGAAAACTTTAAAACTCAACTTGAAAAATAAGACACATTCGAGAAGTGAAGAAAATGCAAAAGTTGGAAAAACCTTCAGAACTGATGTCTTTATTTTTACCAGAATCTTTCAAGATTTGCCGATTTTACGACGAATTATGTTTTTCCAGAGGAGGACATCCTTATTTGACCGGTTTGTCCATAGTCGGCGGATTATTTTGCCTGGGCGTCGAAGGAGTCATTTTCGGACCTCTTTTGCTCTGCTGCATCATTGTCGCTTTCAATCTCAGCAGAAGATACCTGGTTTCTCCATCGGAAGAAACTTTGCACAATTTATCATCGCAATTAGATCAATACAGGTCTAAGTGACACTCGTCTTCTGAAAGCTTTTTCGAGTTTTTTTCCGAACTTTCTTAGAGACACGCATACCGTCCATTTTTTCGTTTTTGTTGGCGGATAACGGTCAATTCTAATTATGTTGAGCTTAATCGAATTTGATGCGCAATTCGCACGAGTGTCTAGATTTCTCAAAATTGCTCTATGCATTTATTGCGTTTCGGTCTTCCGTTGCAGAAAAAGAGACAATATTTGTCAGTTTTTGACTGTCAATTAATCTAGTCGCTACAGCAAATTTTGCAGAGCGTTGTTGTTACTAATACTCTTTAACAGTGTGATTATACGTACAAATTTTGCTTAAGTATTTAAAATAGAATTTATCTATTTTTGAATGAATAATAAGATGGATTTTCGAATTATGCGTGTTTTATTACATTCCGTGATGATTATTCAACCGACTAGTTTTCCCTGTGGTTGATTTTTGTAAAATTAGATTCAAAAATTATTCTTGAAGAATTTTTTGTTTTATTTCGTTACATGTAAATCCCGATAGGAACATTTTTGAGGGTTTTGTTCATAATGAATTTTTACAAGATTTGGAAGCGTATTCAATTGTTTTATAATTCATTTAATATTTATCAAGCAGAGAATGCACTTGAATGGCAAGATGAAAATTGAGATTTACTGAGTAACAATAAATAAATTCTTTAGTACTTGGAAACTGAATAATTGTGATTCATAAAGCTGAATCGTGAGTTGCCCAAATAGATACTTCCGTAGGAATTCCTTTGTGTACTTTTATGGCTTCCTCAATTTGTTTATCGGTTACGCAGAAATTGTACAGTTGGTATTCCTTGCTTACTTTGTTCGTTGTTCCAACTGGAATTATCAATCCCAGTACCTGCGGTAAATTATAATTTTTTCATACATTCAGAATTTTCAGTATTCATTGTGCTAATTTGCCAGAATTTTGATATTTCTCCTTCAAAATTGCATTTGCAAATTTTTAAACTGTCGCATTTGAAAATGTATACACATATTCAACTACGATTTTTTAATAAACCAAACGATTTTTAAGTAAAAAAATTACCTTCAGATGTTCAAAGGCCTTGAGAACCACAGGTTTTCCAACACCCTTCATACTCGAACGAGTGATGAAATGCAAAAAGCGATTCAGTATTTGCGAAAAATAAAAAGGTTCTTCGTAGTGAATACTTGTTTGATGTTTCATAGCAATTATCTGAAAATGAGAAAAAAATATGAGCCAACTAAAAAATGTAACGATAACAATTTTTTCAACATGTTAAATAAATTTAATTTGAATAAATACCATTAAATTTTACTGAGAAAATCTTACCAAGCACATTTCCAGAACCGACAAACCCTGAAGAACTAAAACGACGTCATCTTTGCAAAATTGGTCAACGGTTTCGACAAAATCAGTGGTTTCGAGTTTTTGGCGTGATTCGGATAGAGATGAAATGACGAGAGTCAGAAAATTCCTGAGAACTCTCTCGTCATTTTCTGTGTAAAGCCAAGGAGACAAAGCTTGTTTTACAGTTTTGTTTGACAATAACGAAGCAATGTTTTTGTTCCAATTGTCCAATAATTTTTTTCGAATTTCAATGCTCGAATCACAGGGCAACGTCAAAAGTTGTTTGAATGAATCCAGTCGTCTTTCTACGGAATCGTCTTCATTTTCTGTGTGTAAATAGACGATGCGATGAGAAAATCTCGATTTTACTCGTTTTTCCAAAAGACTGGAAACGTCTAATCTGCAAGTGAGGCCCAAAACGCAAACTGGAACCTGAAAAGTTTTATTTCGTTAATCTATTGCGTTTTTCGAAAACTCAATCATGGAGTATTATTGAATTCGAATACAACAATTTTGGAGTTTAAAGTACTGAATATATTGAATTTTGGAAAGAAAATGTTTTATTTTCAACACATTTAAATTTTTTACCTTTCTTTATTCCAATTTTCAATTACAAGAATCAATGAAGTTTTCATTCTTAAAACTGAATTACATTTTTGAAATTTCTAAGTTTCACTCCATTTTTTATAGTTTTCTGATTATAATTTTTCTTCCAAACTTTAAATCAAGTTACTCAAATGGAAAATTTTGAAATACTGCATTTTTACAACGAATTTTCAATTTTATGTATTCAATTTTTCACTTATTTCGCTTACAAAAATGATCAATTTTATTTCAAACTTACAGGGTGTTTCGAGTTGAAACTTTTAACCCCTATATTTTGAAAATTCTCATGATCACTTCTACAATTTAATGAAAACTCAGTATCTTGAAACGAGCACAACTGAAAAAATACTTGCACAATTCGTCATCCTAGTTTCCCTAGTTCTTCAAGAAAGTTATAAATCTGAACAATATAATAATATACAATAAATAATAATATAAACAAAAAAACAGTATAAAATAAAATTCTCCTCACTTTTGGACTCTGTGAAACATCGAATAAATTATAAAGAAGAGTTTGGTTTGTGTGGCCGCAGAAAAGATCGAATTCATCCAGGACAAAAACTACAGGTTTGGAAGTTTTTTTGTTGCCAGTTTTCATGCAGTTGAGGAGAAACTCAAAATTTTCAGAAAATGAGCCAAAGACTTTGTCGCCCACGACATTTTCAAGTTGCATTTGCCGAGTTATGTCAATGATGGCCAAACGATCATTAGTGTGGATCAAACCGTTGAGTTCAACAATGCACACGTTTTCTTTGAGGTCACCTGTGGCTAACAGGTTTTCTAAGATTGTATTTATGAGCTGCAAAATTCATAAAAATCATTAGAATTTTTGATATTTGAAAAATTCATCAAAATTTTGATTGCTGAAGGATATTCGAATTTATATGCAAATTCCTTTATTCAATTACTCAATTACCATATTTTATTGGTGGATTTTTTGATAAAAAATGAACTACAATTTTCAGTCCAAGTGTATTCTCATTTTTACAATTTTAGAATACATGACCAGGCATACATACTATTTTTTTCCATTTATTGCTTAAAATATCAATGTCTAAACTTACTTCAGAATAAAAAAAAAATGGAGTCAGTACTAAGTAATTGAAGAATCACTATCAACAATCACAAAAACAATTAACTAAAGATATGTTATTGAACAAAAATGTAAATTACCAGTGTTTTACCACTTCCTCGAGGTCCCACAATCAAAGTCGAATTTCCTTCCCCAGTTTCAATCGTGCTTTTGACAAGCTCAAAAATTGTCTCATATTGCTCCTCATAATTTCTGATCGTTTTTTCAGGATTGTTATTTAGGCGATTTAGCAAAAACTGCTTGATAGTATTCATTTCCAGTTCCACTTTTTCCTTCGCAACCATTATTAATCCGTTACTTATGCCTTGATAACACTTATCAGCGTGTCTGAATTTGTTTACGAACAACAAATTACAACAAATGACATCATCTTTCTCTTGAAGTTTCAATCTGTTATTCTGTTTGTAAACAAACTCGGCTTTTTTATGCTGCAGTGGTTGTGATCCGCCATCTTTGATGAGAAAAAAGACGGTTTTATTTTTGGCGCGCAATTTGAACGATTTACGTGATTTTTTGCACATTAAGTGTAAGTTTCTTTATACAGTGTTTCTATAGTGTTAATTAGATTAATGTTGTCTTTCAGAATTTTTAATGTTTGAAATATTTAAAATATTTATCATGATGATTCCTTCATGATTTTAATTATGGCAGAAAAATGGAAACTGACGAAATTTCAAACGGGAATTAAAATTCTTGGGATTAAAAGAATATGTCCAAGCTTTATCAAATTTCCTTAACTTTGCAAATATTCTGAGAATTTCGGGTAAGAGACCAAAAAATTACAGTAAGAAACCATCTTGCGTACACGGTGCATTTTTCAACTTTTGAAGTCGAAACATTTTTTTTAATTTCCAGGAATTTTATAAAATCTTATTCAATTCTCGAAAAAGTTGACAAATATTGAGCAATTTTTCAAAGGTTTAATGACAAGCCAACTTAAGTTTTTGAGTGAATCGTAATACTGAAAAAAGTCCCAAAACTTGTAAAACGTATCTTAAACTAGCTTTTGAAAATTTTCTATCATCTCGAAATTCGCTAAGTTTCGAAGTGCTGGAAAATCAAGAAAAATTAATCGAATTGTCCGGGAAATAGAAATATTTTCAAAATGTTATTCATCTAAAAGTTATTCATTCTGTTTATAATAAGATAATTATTTTTAGATTATAGATTATAATTATAACGATTTTTCTTATACCAAATATCATGAATAATTTCGTTATGAAAATATGGGTAACAACTGCAGTTCATAAATCAAGTCCAGGTGAATTATTAGTATATTAATTCCTGATATGCCACTGGAAATAGTGGCAAACAAACAAATATTTAATAGGTGAAAAATGGCAGGTGCGACATTTGCCCACGCATATAAATGTCGTCATTCCCGAGGATATCTTTCTCTCTAATTTAGTTTCCTTCAATTTCTCCTCTTCAATTTTCTCGTTTCCTTCCCCGGTCCCATTTGATCGCGAAATTATTCCTCTCGGTATCCCAGTCCAAGCGTTCAAAGTTTTCAGATTCGCTGATGAGCACTTATGCTAATGTCGCGAATTATAATCCGAAATTATAATTGTTAATTCGTTAAACGATCCATCGCGACTTTTTCTTCTTTCCGGATCCCCGGGTTCTTGGTCCTCCCCAAAACGACACTCCCGACAGTCCTATTTATCGGCCAAACTTTATTCTAACTCGGAGTAATAAATCTTCAAACACGTAAAAAACGAACATGAGTAGTCACGAAATTTCATCAATGTTCGACAAACGTTAAAGAAACGTCTAAAGTCTAAGATTTAGAAAATTAGCAGAATTCTGACGATTCCCAACAGAACTACGAGTATCCAAAACTTCTTAGAGAATTTTCCAAAAATGTCAAAAATTCGAAAGGATGTTAGAATAAACTGAAAATTCCGAAATACTCAACAATTCTGGTAAATATTTCAAGTTTCCAACCTTATCAAAAAAGAAGTAGAATACTTCCGGCCCCCAAAACGGAAATATCGGAAGACTCCTATTTTTTTTTTCAAATTCCCGATAAAATAAAATTTGAGTTAGCGCGCATCCCGTCTCGGGAAGCCGAATTTAATAAGCACGGTAGAGAGATAAGTTGATGGATGAGGGGAGTCGTTGGGGATGTAATCTTGGGCCGAGTCATACGTTAAAACCCGGGGACACATTCCAGCGCGTAACAAAAGTCACCCCCCACCCACCCCCCAGCCCATCGGTTAACCCGGAGGGCTCTCCTGCGTCGTCTAAGACATAATTCTAATTTTATTGTCGTACCGGGGCGGCGCTTTCCCCGGATTTATCGGCGCTTTTTCTTATTAATTTTCATAAGTTCGACATGTGAGCGCGGTTAGCGACAAAAGCCCGCAAGCACGCGGCTTATTGAAAGACGCCGCCGAGATTCGGCGGCGCGTCAGGGCGAAAAGCTCAACTTTTTCCGCGGCCTGGGCGCGTATGGAAAGCTCGAGATATGAATCGCCAAGAATGCCGGCGCTAAATTAAAAAGTTTCCACGGTGCCGCGACTTTCCTTGATGTACTTTATCTTCGAGACTTTCTATTTTTCCGGGGAAACAAGGGTTTTAGGCGCTTCCAAAGACTCCATGTCGTGGCGTTTCGACTTCTTTTGGAAATTTTTGTGTGAGATTAAGGGAATTTTTTTTCAGGGAGTGGAGATTTTTTGGGATGGAAAATTAGATTTATGAAATTATGAATGAATTGGAAAATTTATAACTAACATAAACTTATGTGACGATACTGAAAGAATTTCGGAAAATTTTTTTCGGTCTAGTTGTAGACCAAGGAAAAAAATTCCATTTGATTGAAAGTTTATTCGGTCTAAAAACTGGAATGACGGGAATTAAATTTTTCTTTGACAATTTTTTCAGCACCCCTCCCATCTGAAGTTACACTGACAGCATCATCGAAAAGACTGTATCTATTACGTCACCACAACTCGAGTTACTCACGAAAGTTTGGATTTCAGTGGAAACCAACTTTTGTGTTAACGTCGTCTACAAAAAGGCTCGCTTTGATTACGAATGAGAAGTTGGAGGAAGCGATCCGTTTCGTCTAGCTCGAATGCTTTGAAACAGGACGCTACGAGGGCGCTAATGCTGGGCGAATTCTTTGCCCAATTACTGGAGCTTTGGCGTATTTAGTTACAAATGCATACGCCAATACGAGGGAAAAACGAATGGTCTGCTTTTCATTTTAGTAAGGATGACTGCAACGTGAACAGTAATTAAAAGATATGGAGAAGCAAAAAAGGAATAATCGTTATTTCTGTAAGGCTTATACCTCGATATTAAAATAAAAGAAGATAAACCTTAATAGAATGAAATTCATGTTTGCGTCGTTCTTAGTTTGAAATTCATGTTTGCGTCTTCTCTTTATCCATGGAATATTAGAAAAGAATTAAAATTTGATATACACTTCAACAACCTTGTAGTTTATCTCCTGAACCAATTTATGAAGAATTCGACTAATCACTGCATTTTTTCACTAACATTTAAAAACCCTACTATTTCAAAAATACTTTTTTTTACTGCGAAACTAAAAAATTAGAAATGGAGATAAAACAATTCTGACATTTTTGAATTTATGAAATTTGTAGAATTTCAATATATATAAGAATGTTTTAGGATCACCAAAATTGTATATTTTTTCTTGAAATTTTATAATTTTTCGGAATTGTAGACATTTTCAGATGCTGAAAATTGTCAGAATCCTCAAAATGTGCAAAAACTGAAATAATCGAAAATCCAGAATTTGTTGATTGCCCCAGTTCTTAGAAATTTTTAAATCGTGTAAAATTTACGACATTTTCAAAAATTACAGAATGTTTCAAATTCTCACAATGTGAAAAATTTTCTGAATTTACAAATTTGCAATAATGAAAATCTGGGGAATTTTCGAAAATTATGAGATTGTCAATAATAAAAAAAACCTGTTAAAACATTCAAGAATTTGAACATATCAGCAGAATTTTGACATTTGTTTATATTTCCGAATTCACTAAAAATAACAAAAATTCCAAAGTTTTTCGAATTTTCAAGGTTTTTAAAGTATTCACGACAATTCAAATTCACGAATTTTCCAAAATTAAAAAAATGTCGATAAATTTCATGATTCTCAGAAATTTTTTGAATCTTCTATTTATTCAAAATAATAACAATTGTGAATATTCTTTTGATTTTGAGAATTTTCAATAACTTTAAAATTGTGCAAGTTTCGCTAATTCCCAATTAAAAGTTTGACAATTTTCAAAATTTCAAAAATTTTGAATATTTTTCGAACCATTAAGAAACCACCTAAAAATCTTCAAAACATCCAAAATCTTCCTCTTGTTGGGGAAAAATTGTTTCTCAACAGTTTCGTAGTTTTCAGCATCAGCGAATATTTCATGATTAAAAAAATTCGAGAATTGCTCAGAATTTACGATTATTTTTAAATCTCAATTTCAAGAATAATAGAAATTTCAAAAGCGCTCAAAAATGAAAAATTTCAAAAATTCAATAATATCATTTTTTAGAATTTCGAAATATCAAATAGTACAGACGACATTGTTTGCTGTATTTAACATTTCGGAATCATAAACATTTCCAATAATTCTGCATATTTTCAAAATTACTGAAAATCTAAAAGAAACAACAAAGTTCACACCACGAAAGTATCAAGCTTACAACTTCGCTCAGAGCTTTTTTGAAACAATGGCTCGCGAATTTATTAGTCGCAGAGTATCCGTAATTCGACTGTTAAATATTCCAGGCGAACTCGCCGTGAAATATAATCTATCAGGTCTTGAAACTTCACTGATAACTCACTAAATTAATTAGCGGCGTCGAAGGTGATAGCGACGTTTGAACAGGCGATGCGGAGAACGCAGGAAAGCGACGCTACTGCAGGTGGAATGATAAGTTCCTCGATAAAGAACAAAGTTTCAATATCAATCATTGCCAATATATATGGCTCTTCGACGGAGATGAGCAGGCATATTGCCGTCTGGAAAATTCGTTCCGAAGTTTCAAGTATTTTATAATTTTGAAAAATACCAAAAAGGGGGGTGGTAAAAGATAAAAAATTTACAAGATGTAATCCAAAAGAAAGTCTTCCAAAAATCTGGCCATTCTTCTCGATTATAGTCGCACCGTGACCGTGGTTGAACATCCCCTTAATAGACGGAAAAAAGCGGCGTAAAACAACGGCAGGATCTAAATGACCCGTCCGGTTATTTACCGTTAATACAGCAATGAATCATCGCGTGTACCGAACTTTTTGTCTTTTTCCCCTGGGATTTCGAAGTAGCAAAGCCCGGGCACACAACGGCAGTCGCGAGATCAAATGCTAATGCCTTCGGGTGCCTCGGTGCCAGAAATTCAGGCCGGATTACTCTGCTCTTAACTTTCGCAGAGAATAACAATAATCATCGGAAAAAAGGCAATAACTGTTTTTTTGATAACACATTTTTTTCAAATGATTGACAGCGTTATGAATCAATATGTTTCGAAATTAGTATACTACCCTAGTGATTCTAGTTTTTATGAAAACCTTATGCAAAATTTTTATAAAAATTTTTATGAGGTAGGTTTTATAAAAGTTTTATAAAATTTGCATTTTTTTCAAAGTGGTTTTGTACAAGTTTTAGAAAAAAATTTTTTTTATGAAAAATTT
>JAPYZK010000520.1:0-25795 GCA_030522785.1 Platygaster equestris
CCCCCCCCCCCCCCCCCATGTCACATTTCGTCACAAATCTCCGTCCCCCCCCCCTAAACGTGTGACGTATTTTATGGACGATCCCTATTATTATTATTATTTTTTTCTTTCGAAATACCAAAATACCAGCGAACGTGAATATTCTGAGAAGTTTGTTCTTTCGTCACTCGTGATTGACGAAAACCTATATTTTCGATAAATTATTGGGAATGTTATGAAAATTCCAATCGCGAGTCCACAGACGCGGCGAAAGTCATGCTAGAGTCACTTGGGTCACAAGAGTTACGCGTTCAGGTGACTTGAGGGATAATTCATGGAATATCGAAATATTAATTGATATTGATAGTGCTAGAGCTAAAATAGATAATCTGCTGAATGTTTAACAGTTTTCTGAGCATCACAATTATTTCATTATTCCGAAATATCAGAATACTCACGAACCTGATTATTATGAAAAAATTCATTTTTCATCACTCGTGATTGACGAAAACCTTTAATATGCTCGATAAATTATTAGGTACGTTTTTAAAATACCAATCGCGAGTCCACAGATTTGATTAAACGGAAGTAATTCTAGAGTTACAAGAATCACTCGTCCAGAATAGAATAATGTTTCATAATGTTTAGTGCGTATCAAATCGTAATTGATTATTCTCTACCAATTTAGTGCACAAATATCGAGTTTTTTTGAATTCGTGCCTGCTTAAATTTTTTTAACCAGCACACAACTCATTCTTGAATGATTATTATTCATTTTGGTTACAGGTTATTGCGTAAGGAATAAGAACTCATAGTTAACCATCAAATTAAGTTAAAATTGTCTAATTTCTCTTGGTGTGTGTTGGCGTAAGTCTTAAGCTGGCATACAACCCGTAATGTTTTGAAAAAATTATTCGGTAAATGAACTTTTGCTCTGACTTGCGAATCACACTATATATTTAATCGTAATTAATTGTTTCCTCTGTAAACGAAAAAAAACAACGACCCTTGAATGCTTTATAGACAATGTACATGATATAATATGCTGGCAAGCACTGGTTTCCTTAGTGATCGGGTCATTTTTTTCGTTAATATTATTGATTATTTCACAGTGTCGACAGCGTTACGAATTGTAGTTAATCGTCCCCCACTTATTTGGTACGAAAATATTAATTTTGTTGAGTGTGTTCTCGCTTAAATCTTGAATCTTGGGACACATGTCATTTTTTCATGAAAATTATTAATTTTTTCCACAGTTCATTACGTAACTGATTGAAATCAATCAAAATCCACCAAATTAAGTTGAAAATTTCTAGATTCAAGCTTCTGGCACACGAATGACCCGTCATTTCGTTGAAAAAATATATAGCTTGAATTTCAAGCTGGCACAGAAGACCGTTCTTTTTTCATAAACATCACGAGGTGAATGGATTTTTCTGGTGTCAGGTGCGTAACGAATGAGTAATCATACCTTATCGATTAGTGACAGGAATGTCGACTTTTCTTGAGTGTATGCTAGCTTAAATCTTAAGCTGGCACACAACTCATTTTTTCATAAAAATTATCAATTCCTTTCACAGGTCAGTACGTAACAAATTGAAACTAATGATTGCCCCTCAAATTAAGTTGAAAACTTTCAGTTTTTAATGGTGTGTGCTAGCTTAAGTCTTAAGCTGGCACACAACCCTTTATTTAAAAAAAAAATTATGCGATAAATAAATTACTACCGTAACTAATTGTCGATTAATTGCCTTCAATTTGTTACGCATCTAAAATTCATGTGTGTTATGTTCGCTGTGCTACCTTAATATGTCTCTTTAAATGATCTGAAAAAAGAAGCCGCTTCCAGAAAAAAATGTAGTGGACATTTCACGTAATGCTTTGACCCAAAACTTAGGAATAAAAATTATCGAAAGTTCCACAGAAAATGTAGGTCCACTGCATTACTGTGAAAAATCAATATATGAATGATTTTCGTTTTTGACATTTTTATGTCATCATTACAAAAAAATATTCAATGGTTCTCAACGGGAAAAACAATACAATCTCAAAGTAGTTCATTTGTCGAAAAGAGTCCTTGTTTGCAATTCCTACGTGACTGAAACAAGAAAAGTATTTCTTGCGCACATAGAACTGCAAAATATGTTTGAATATGAATTGTTCATTTTTCTTTTGTTGCTAATTTTGCGTCGTTGAATTTGTATTCGTCAAAAGCGTTTCTTAGGGAGACATTGTCATTTCGTTGACGTTACTGAAGATATTCATGAGTTTTCATGGTTTCCTGTGTTGCGATATTTTTAGCTCGCGGAGAATTTCATTTTCAGATAATTATTACAAAGAGATTGAGATTTGCGATTTCGGATGAAAAAATTATTCGATAAAACTCTCGAAAATTACGAAGATCTGCAGTTTCCGAAAAATTATATAAAATCCGAAGCGGGTAATGATGAAAACGAATCCATAAATTATTTCAGAATAAAATTAATAAATGTACATTATTACTAGTAATATTACATAAAAATTCACATAGTTCCTATCATTTTAAATGATTTAAATTCTTATTTTTCTATTGTAGTACATCTTGTGACATTTTTTCAAAATGACTATGATCTACGATTTGTTCAAAACGTATGACAAATGATTTATGTATAATAATAATTCATGAATTATTTATATTATGATACGAAGATTTCCCTTAGTTTTTTCAATGATCATCAGTTCGCAGTTTCGAATTCAATTTTATGAAAGCGTACAGAAATTGATAAGCAGAAAAAGAATCATTAATGTAATTCGGTTTTGATAAATTTTGGTGCAATTTTACTGCAGCGGCAATGACACAAAGTTGTGCGTTATACGTCAATTTACTAGTACCATTTTTTCAATGACTCGTAAATTTTGACCTCGGTGAACGCGTTTATTGATGTAGTGCAAAACTTTTATTTCCGTGACGTTATTCTCGAGTGGTTCGAGACCGAGTCGAAAAAGTATCGCGAAAAAAGAAAGTCTGATTATGGGTTTAGAAAAATGATGGCTTGTGTGGTGCAAACAAAACTGGAGCGATGAGAAATGTAATTGCATCGGGCGTTTATTAAAACACTTTCTTTTTAATTGTAGATAAGTTTTATATATCTTATTAAAGTTATCCGTAATTTTACGATTAGATATCCTCGTTGTATCGCATTAATCATTTTCTCTGGTTTTTTGTGCCGAATGCTCCATTTATGACGGAAACAGTTTTAGAAATCAACATGAAATCCGATTTTGAATCATTTACTAGTTTTTTTTCAATGTATTGATTTAAGGAGTTTTTGATCATTTGTGCCCCTACTGTTTTCTGATTTTTCAAGTGATAAAATTCAGAGAGAAATTACTAATGCGACTACAAAATAATTGATCATATTTTTTAAGAATATAATGATTTTTCTGCTGTAATTCATAGATTTTGAAATCGAAAGGTTTTCTGCGACCCTGGGAAATCTGGAATTTTCAAGGAAAATGCAATTCTTTGGAAAAAATTTGACATCTTAAGGAATTTCGTTTTGACTTTGGAAATGTGTTTATTGAATTCTTGTTAAACGAATACATATTATAATCTTCCATTTAATTACGCGGGAGTATAAAAAGTTGAAAGTTGTAAAAATAGTCAATTTTTTCAGTTTTGAAGTTTTTACGACTTTGCGTAAATGTTTAAGTTTAGAAGCATTTTGAAGTTTGACATTTTCGGAATCATTAGGGTTTTGGAAATTTTAGAGCTTCGAAAATATTGGGAGTTTTGGAATTGAAAAAAATATGAAGTTCGGAAATTTTCGAAACTTTGGGAATTTCGGAGGTTCATTGAAAGTTTTTGAAAAGTTCAAAGATTTTTGGAATTTTAGGGTAATTTGGAATTCAAAAGTTGTTGAGTTTTGGAATTTTTAAAGCTCTAGAAATTCAGAAATTTTAAAAATGTCGCAGTTCTAGAGCTTAGGAGTTTAGAAAAATGTTAAATTTAACATTTTGAATTTTTGACGAATTTCGATGGATTTTAAAGTTTCCAAGCATTTCTATATTTCAAAATTTTGAAGTCTAGGAACTATCGGAACTTTGAACATTTCTTAAATTCTGGAATATCGTAGACATAATAATAAAGTTCTAAATTTGTTAAAGTTTCGAAAATGTATGAAGTTTTGAGAGTTTTGGAATTTCGTAATCAAAATTTCAAACAATATTTAGAAGTTTTAAAGAAATTTTGCATTTCGAAATTGTTGAGCTCTGGAATTTTCGAAGTTTCAGAGTTTTAAAGCTTCGAAGTTTCGTCATTTCTGAAGTTCTAACGGATTTGTATGAATGCTGAGGTTTCAACATGATCCAAAGTTTTAGAGTAATTGAATTCCGTAATTTCGAAGTTTTTGAGAATTTTGATGTATTTAGAAGTTGGGAGTTGTCGATTTTTGGGATTCTGTAAGTTGGAAAAGTAATATTAATGTCTTGGTAAACCTGAAAAAGTCATGGAATTTCACAATAAAAACAGCACATGTGCTTTTTTTTATTGTTGCAACAACTCTGTCATGAGTGAAGCATTTCTCTGTCATCAACCTTAATGAAACCTGAATCAAGGCTTTATTGCGAAAAGCGACTCGAAAGGGCTGAAAAGACATCGCGGATAAAGCGCGTCGCGACCACGTGGAGCATGTTGGAGTCGCCGGGCGCGAAAAGTAACGGCCGTGCGGCACGTTCGCTTCCGCTGAAATACCCGCGACAGCTGCGTGACGATCGCGTGGAAATCGAATCGCCAAGGATTGAATTTCCACGTCGTCATTCTTCAAATTTTATTCATCCCTCCCTTAACTTTGAAAATATCACGCCAAGGAATAATCTCCTGCGTCTTCGTTGGAAGGAAATCGCGAGATTGGATGTAAATTCGATTTTTATTGAATATCGTTATTTTGATCGAAACGTGTATCGAATTCATCAAAATTCGTTGACGTTTGAATTTTTCTGGTTTTTTATTAAAATGCAGGTACGATGACTGAATAATTAATTAGTCAAATGAGATCATGATATGATCAGGAGAGTAATATATTAGATTGAAAACTTTTTATTTTGTGGGGAGGAGAGAAGAAATATCAATATTGATTTCTTTTGTACATTTTACTGACTTTATGTGTCGAATTCGTCAAAGTTCGTCAAAGTTTGAAGTTTTCCGGCTTTTTATTAAAATGCAGGTACGATGACTAAATAATCAATTAGTCAAATGAGATCATAATTTGATTAGGAGAGTAGTATATTAGATTGAAAAATTTTTATTTTGTAGGGAGGAGAAAAGAAATATCAAGATTGATTTCTTTTCTACAGTTTACTAACTTTTTTGAGAGTTTTAGAGGATTTTGAATATCTTTCGAAATTTTTACGATGTTTTGTGTCACTTGGTTAATTTTTATGCATCTCAGAAAATCATACAGGATCATTAACCTTGCGAAAAAATTTCAAGGGGATTGGATTTCGAATTTTTAAAAGATTCTTGGAGATTTTTGAAGCGTTTAGGAAATTTCGGGGGCTCTTTAGAATTTTCGAAAATTTTGAAAATTCGTCAAGTTCTAGAATTTTGAGACCTTGAGGATTTTGTAACAATTACTGGTGACATTTTTTAAGTTATAAGAATTATTGAATGTTATCAGAAATTGGCGATCGTTTCGAAATCTGATGAAAAAAGGATTTTGAAAAAATTCTTTGTTGCTTTGAAAATTTTTCTGTGGATTTTTCGCAACATTCAACAATGTTTACGATGTTTTTTTTATCGAAAGCTCTGAAAAATTTCCAAAACTTTAGAATAGTTTTTGAAATTTCACAGCATTTTTGAATAAAATCACAAAATAGTCAAGAAATTCAACATAATTTACACTGTTCGTTATTTCTGAGATTTTTTGGAATCGAGAAGGGTGCTTCTATCTGAATGAAAAAATATCAACTTGATGACCACCATAAAAAAATCCTCCATTTCCCACTGTATCTACACTAACAAAAAATTTATAATCATCCATTTTCGCTACTTCCCCAAAAAAGGGCTTCAATTTCGACTTTAAAACTCAGAAGAAAAAATTCCCCAACGTCAGTATCGCGGATTCGCCGCTCCTCAGAGAACGCATTCTCGAGGTTCATAAAGAGTTGAGTTATTTCGGTAAATCCTTTTTTTCTCGGTCATACCGCCCTGTTAATTTGATCTATTTATAGTTCGCCTCCCATTCATCTTTAATTACATTTCGAGGGCAAATAAAGCGCTGGTAGCTCGCAGTAATCCAGCGGAAAGTATCGAGTGACTGACTCGTGGAGCGGCGTGTTCATCGTCAGTCACGGCGCGAGGCTCGCGGTCTTTAGATACATAAGTATTCCGCTCCCTCGCCGGTAGCATCGCTCTCGCGCTTTCCCTTTTTGCGCCTTGTTTTTTGTCGTTTCATTTCGCGCGTTCCCTGCGGCGAGCCTTCAGTTGACCGTGGCAAGTGCGACTCTCGGTACACCCTTGGTACACGACGCGCGATGCCCTCCCCGAGCCACCCCCACGGGTGATGCCGATTATTTCTGGTCCGCCGAAAAAGCATGATTTATCACAAACCGACGGTGCCGCGTTTCCGGATCGCTGAAAGGGTCAGTGTTTCCGTGAACAATCGGCCGGTCTACGCTAAACAGGAGTCTCACAGCAGCGCGTGCACTCTCAACGCGCCGCCTTGCATTGGCTGGTAATTTGCATGTTTGTGCAAAATTTTTTTTGCGCCGAGATGCGAAGACGCGCAGGGGTTTGAAAGGGTTTGGGGTTTCGGGACGGTCTTTGTTCGAAGATTTCATGTCATTTTTTTTTTTTTTTTTTTTTTAAAGAAAACAATTATTTTATGGTTTGGAAATTGGTGTTTGCAGAACTGTTATTTCTTTTTGCTTGTAAAGAGTTCAGAATTTGATTCCATTGAAATCGAATTTAATTAGAATTATTGGAATTGTATTTTGGAGTTTTCGAACTTTGATGTTTACGAATTTGTGTGATTTTTATGATTTTTTGAAATCAGAAACTTCTGAATATGAGTTTTTCAATGTCTAACATCAAGTTTTTTCTTCAATTTTTTGTGCGCGAGTCTCATTTTTTTATGCTGTCGGATTTTGAGACGAGGAAATTTTCGTTCTAAAATTGGGAATTAGAAATTTTGAGCTGTTTTTTGGAAAGGTCCTTCGAAACTAAGTCATTTAATTTAGGTGTTTTTGATTGCTTATTTCTATATGTTATGATATCCACGAGTTTCATCATTTTGAGTCATCCAACTTCTTGGTTCTTAGGATTTTAGAATGCAATTACAGAATTTGTAAATCTTTTTATTGAGATTTTTACATTTATTTGTTTTTCACTTACATTTTCATTTATTTTATTTTTCACATTTATTTGCTCAAGGGAGGGGTTTTGGTTTTGGTTTTATTCAAAATTAGAGTATTAGAATTTTTTCATTCCCATCATTCAAAAATTCTGTACTTTTTGGTTTTGTCATGTCAGTTTTTGGATTTCATGCTTTTTACAGTTTTTAACTGAAAGATTTGAGAATTATCGAGCTTTCGGAAATTTTTCTAGTATGTTTGGTTATTGTGATAATTTGAGATTATGAAATTGAGGTTTGCGCAGTTTTTATGTATCCTGGAAGTTCCAAAATAGATCATTTAGAGATTTCGGATATTTTTTAGGGACATTTTTAGTGAATTCGAAATGGCTCAATTTTCGAAATCAAATTTTCAATTTTATGTATTTCGAAATTTTTAATTCATGGAATTTGAGAATGTTTGATTTTGTTCTTCTGTTTTTGGAATTTTTGAGATAAAACTTCAAGTTTCTTTGAAATCTCAGAGTTTTTTGGAATTTCAGAGAATTCTCAATTTTGCGGCGAAATTATGGAAGTAAGTGATATACAGTTTTGGAATTTTTCATGCTTCCGCAATTTCCAAGTTGAAGTATCGAGAATTGTTTCCGTTTATTGAGGTTTTTTGCTTGTTTCTAATTTAAAATTTTTTACATTTAGAAAGTACGAAATTCGGCGATGTGAGTTGATGCTTTTTTTTCGAAATTCCCTATTTTTGACATTATTATAAATCCTCTGATTTTCCATAGATCTCAGCAATCGTTCTCAATTTTCATGATTTTTCGATAATTTTAAAATTCTTTACTCAAATCTAAAAAAATGTTTTCACCAGACTCTCGTTTTATACTTTCGAAACTTCAATTTGATTGTTATTCATTACACGTGGCGTATTGTTGTTAATAATTTGAAAATTATATTCAGTGCATTTTTTTGTTTCGTCTAAAAATCGTATTTTCTACAGTTGAAAAATTTTGCCAATGAAAGGAGTTTAAGCCCCCAAAACACCTCCCTGCGCACGGGCCTATAAAAGCTCAAACATTTCGTCTACTGATTTTTCCAGTTAAACTTTACTGATTTCCACATGCTGAAAAAAAAATTAACAACCATAATTCCGGTAATGTAGAGAAAACTCGCATGCACGGTTAATCCAAACCCCGTCATTCTTCCTCGCTCGATAAACGATCTCGAAAATCGCGACTTGATTGCCGATCTTGAAAATCCTTTCCCATGCAAATGCCTGACTTGACGAGCGCCGTTCAACCTAATTCATCGCGCGTGAACCATAAACCGTTGGCTCACAATGTATCGCGCATCGTCCCGGCGAAAAATGCACTCCGATCGGAAACGCGACACGCGTTGTTACGCCGACCTTATCTCGATTTTCCGACGTGATTTACATAACGGGGACTCTTCACTGGGGCGCTCGTGAATTTACCCAAATTATCGCGATGTCGAAGCCATCCAAGTCCGGGTTTTCCAAGCACTTGTCGTTGTTTGATTTCGTATTTTTCAAGTAAATGTTTATTTCTCTTGTACATTTCGAGGAATTTGGTGACAATCTTCTATTTTTTTGTATGTTGCAGCATGAAACAACCGTTATTAGGAAGTAAGGGCGCTTCTCCCGTGCATTCGAACTCGTCGATGAGATCGGGAATCCAGTCACCGAAGCCTGCGGTCAATGGCAACGACTCCACGTGAGTACTTTTGTTTCGAGATTGTTTGTAAACGGTTGTGAAGATGGGAAAGTGAGGTCTAGTGAATGATGTGGGTTTTGGATTTTTATGTGTGTAGTGGGGGGGGGGGGGGGGGGGGGTGGGGGGGGGGGGGGGGGG
Source organism: Platygaster equestris (assembly GCA_030522785.1). Taxonomy (NCBI): domain Eukaryota; kingdom Metazoa; phylum Arthropoda; class Insecta; order Hymenoptera; family Platygastridae; genus Platygaster; species Platygaster equestris. The sequence continues at coordinate 9,179 of JAPYZK010000520.1, forward strand.
GGGGGGGGGGGGGGGGGGGGGGGGGGGTTGGTGGAGTATTGTACAGAGTTGTTGTGCACCTGAAAAACCTGGAAAACCTGCAATTTTCATGCAGGGGAGAGGGGAAATAACGGGCCCTGGAAAAAGTCTGGTTTTTGCCCCTGGGAAAATGTTCGAATTCTTTTTGGGCGTAATCTTTCGGTAATTCACACATGAGTTTAAAAGCTTGAAAGTTTTGGAATTGTTGATGTTTTTGGATTTTCAAGTTTTGACGAATTTGCATAAATGTTGAAGATGGGAAGCATTTTGCAGAAGTTTCGGAATTTTTCGAGTTTTTGATCATTTGAAGCATTGTTATTTTGAAGAATTATTATTCAGTTTTCTAGTTTTGTTATTTCTGAAAGTTTTGGAATTTTGAATTTTTCGAGAATTTCAAAGAGATTTTTTAATTAGTATATTAAATGATGATATATTATTATTTATCATTAATTTTTACAGATTGGAAAAAATTTATAGTCTTATAGTTTTAGAATTCTGGAAGTTTTGGAAATTTTTAAAGTTCTGGAAATTTGAAAAATTATGAGATTCTAAAGTTTTTGGAGTTTTGGAATTCCGAAGTATTAGGAATTTTAAAGGATTTTAAAATTCCAAAGGAATGTCAAAAGTTGCTAGGTTTCGGGATTTCTAATGTTTTGAAGTTTTGAAGCTTACAAAATTTGGAATTCTTGAATTTTTAGGATCGCAAATTTTTGACGCATTTCTATGAATGTTGAAGTTCAGAAATCATGGATTTTGAAAGTTTTAAGTTCCTGAATTTGGAAGTTTTTGAGAATTTCGAAGAATTTCGAAGACACGAAAAAAATTACAGTTGTAAGGTTGATCAAGTTTGTGAATTCTTAAAGTTATCAAACTTCTAAAGCTTTGGAAATTTTGGAAGTTCCGGAAATCAAAAAATTATGAAGTTCTAAAGTTCCGGAAATTTTAGAATTTCGAGAGGTATGCAGAATTTCAAAGAATTACGAAATAAAAAAAATAAATTTTTAGGTTCCAAGATTTGTAATGTTTTGAAGTTTTGTATCTCACAAAATTCGACAGTTTTGAATGTTTAAGATCGTTAATTTTTAACGAATTTCCATGAATGTCGAAGTTTAGAAGTTTGAAGTTAAATTTTTCATTTTTTTGTTTCTCACAGTCGCCAGAACTCAACGCTTCCCAATGCTCATGAAACGAGGCATCAAGAGGGGCATTACGATGTAGTAAAACCACTTCCGGTGAGTACAAACTTTTGCATTTTTATGTATAGGTACTTTCAGTTTTACGAGAGAGTCAGAATAATCATTCCAGGCAAATTAACTCACAGTGAGTTGAAGTGCCATGATTTCTCTTTTTACAAGAGAAAAAACAAACTTCAAAAAATTACGAATGAAATATCCATCGGTTTTCAAAAATGGCGAGCATAAAATCCAGACAAAATACCCCTCCCCCTCCCCCAAATTTTATTCAAAAACTGTTCAAAAATCAGGCGAATCAAATCAAACATCTGTCGCCTTTACACTCATAAACATTATCCGCGCGGAAAAGGCTTGGCGATTCCGTTCCACGAACTGATCGATCGCGCGGAATGATCGATTAGATTATATAATCTAACAAACACTAATAATCGAAGGCAATGAGCTAATCGAATTCGATTGTTCGACGCTAATTGACCTTGCGGGATTTCTGAACGTGGTTTGAACTTGTCACAATTAAAAATATGCGCACATTCATTCCATCACTGCGCCATATGTAACTTTTTTTTCTTGTTGAGAGTATTACATTTCTGTGTTTATTTACATCTTCATCGAAACGAAGTGCAAAATAATGTATTGATGACTGAAGCGTGAAGTCGCGGTTTTATTACAATGATCCGTGACGTAATTGGCGCATGATTCCTCATTGTGTTACACCGGAAATGTCAAACCTGAAACTTATGTCGCGGGCCAATTACTGAGACAAGACACTGATAATTTATCGCATTTTGCGCTGTGATCCTGGATTATAATTTATCGGAAAGCTTAGCTAAGTTGTGCAAGATGCGTTGTGAGCGAACCGCATTCGTTGTTATGTAGGTTTATTTAAGGTTTTTCTGCTGCCATAAAAATACTTAATTTGTCGTGAATACTAATATATGAGAATGAGCGTGATAGAAAAGTTGATTAGATTCTTGCGAATATGCGAAGTATTGGGGTTTTTATTTTTGAAATGAAGAATTTTTCAAATGCCAACTTGAAAATGTGAAAAACTACATTTATTTATTCAAAAATTAGACAATCTGAAATTTGAGAAACATTTTGAGATCTGGACTATACTGAAAATAATCAAGAACTTTACAGTTTGATTCAAAAAATGAGCAATTCAAAAAAAAATTTTGAAATAAATCAATACTTGGACATTAGGGCCAGATTGAAGCAAGTTGGCGTCTAAGATTCGAATTTCCCGAAAAGGACTTCGAATGTTATTCAAATCACCAGCATTATTTCTGTTATGTCTTAACTCAAAAACAATCTCGTTCAAACTGATCAGTTATGATTCCAATTTCGTAATTTTAAACGTTTAAAATAGTTCATTCACGTATTTATTAACTCTTGAATTCCGAAATTTAGAGATACTTTAATCAATGTTTTACTATATTTGATTTTAAATCATTTTAGATCGCAAAATTTTAGAATTTGTGATTTCTCAATTTTGAAAGTAAATTCTCGTTGGGTAGAAAATGATTCATTGCTCGATAGATTCATTGATTTTTCATGATCAAGAAATCAGAAATTGTAGTTATTGTGGAATCGTGATTTACATCGTTCATGTAATTCAACCATCAAGCACTCTTGAAAGACATAAAACGATCTTAGACAATGGGGTCAACGTATGTAAAGAAAAAATTTTTTTCACGACGGCCATTGCCATACTTGAAAAATTGCTGCTTTATTCTATGGTCAGATGACGAAGGAAAATCAGAATCGTTTCAATCAATGTCTCGTTTTGGATGGGCAAACGCGACCGTTATGGGTAGAAGATTCGCGCAAGTGGAGCAATGCTCGACAATGGAAATGCGTTCAATTAGTTTATTTTCATGCGTGTTGGTTTCGGATATATATCTTCAACATTCCTCGAGATATTTTGAGAATACCTAATGAATTCAGACCGAAACCTCTTATACGCTGGAACTTCCACTTACTAAGCATGTTTAGTCTCGACTTATTGCATATTTTTAGAAGAGCATTTCGGAATGTCGAAAAAATATTGGTCAACCCATTATTTACCAGAACTGGCACAGTTTATTATCCAGGAACAGGATTTCGTTGTCAGGAACCACCCCCTAGCACACCTCAGTCAAAAAGGAGTTGAGAAGTGTTGTTCATATCTTCCGAAAAATCTAAAAAATACATTTTATGCATCATCTATTCACCATTTTTATCATATCAACATTGAAGAAATCGTTGGCCATGACTTTTTGGATAGCATACGTCTCTTTTTGTGATTCTTATGAGGACGTCAGATCATTTTCATCTCCAAATCGATTTGACGCGATCGAAAGAGGGTGGATATGTATTTTCTAGTTTATTCGAGATCTCGGAAATTATCCCCATGACCCCCCATAGCACCTTTTAGTCCGAAAAGGTTGCCAAGCGCATCATTGTCGCAGATAGAGTAATGCAACTTGATATTACAATCGATCATCATCCCCAAATTGACTTGTCAAGTTCGAGGGAGAGTGAATATGTATTTTCGAGTTGATTCAATGTCTCGGAAATCACCCCCCTACCCCCACCTTCATCCTAGACCGAAGAGGTTGTCAAGAGGCTCTTGAGTATATCGCCTATCAGTCTGGGAGTAGTTTTTGGAGTAGTAGTTTGTTAAAAAAATGATAATTATTATTGAATGATAAATATATCTTCTCTGTTTCCGAAAATTACTTGAATAGAACTTTTGGGACTGTGAAAATCCTAATTAGCAAGGTCTAGTCACCCACTCGAGAAATTACGCAGTGCCCGATGCAAATCTAATACTTATCGGCAGGCCATTAGTTTCGTGCATCATCTCGATTCCTTCGTAACATTCTTTGCGTCGAACGCCCTCCACGTGGGCGCCACGGTGCTTCCTCGTTTCTTCCCGCGTCATCGTCGTAATTCACCATTATTATCGAGTATCGATTAATCGCACGCTTCCATTGTGTCACGAGCGCAGATTGATTATCATTGAATAATTTACTTTCGAGCCGGGAAATCAATCTGTGTCAGTTTTTCGATCGAATCGCATTCGTTTGCGCAAAAATTTGTCGAAATCATGGAAAATTACGAAATATATCGAATCGTGAATTAGAATATTAGAAGTGAACGAATGTTGAACATTTTAGAAGTGTCTGGATTGATAAATTTGAAGTTTGAATAGAAACTCGAAAAAAACTCGATCAATTAGTAGATTGTATAAATCAGTGATTATGTAATTTATCCCGTTTATCAATTTCCCACTATTTGTTGTGAGTAAATTCTTTTCTACAGGATAAATTATTTGAATTTCATTTTATGCAGTATTTAATCTTCAGATGATTTTGGCTACTTCCTTTCTATTTTAATACTTCCAACTCTTAGTTCGTAACTTCTTTTCTACATAGAAAATCAGTCAGATTTGACTGTATAAATTCGTTCAGTTCGACACATTTAAACTGAATGAGTATATCAAGGTTTAAACAGTCACTCGTGATATGTGTATCACCTCCCAACGATCTAGATCGAGTCCCCCAATGAAAACCGCGTCGATTATCCCAAAAAAAGTAACCGCGATGAATGAACAAGCTCCGGCGGCGCGCAACGAAATGACCATGAAAATGCGATGTATTTCGCGACGTTTATCGAGCGTGGAATAGTCGGTAATTTATACCCTTTGTGACAGATAATTGACGGGCGCGTAACGCGAACTAATCGAACGCGCGTATAATCATGCCACAATATTTCAATACGCCAGTATGCAAATCCTCGCGCGTCGTTATCGAGCCCTAATTACGGTGTAAAGATATAGTTTTTAATTATATAATTCCGAGGGAATTCAGTGCACAAGGAAGAAAATTTTGTGAGGCTTTATTTGTGGGATTACGAGTGTCATTGACTTGGGAGAATGGGTGTTATTTGTAGGGTTACTGGATTTACTCCGAGACTCCCACGAAAATTGCTCGCGAGTTCTAGTTTGCCTTGGTGAAGGTAATGGGTTAGGAAATTTCCTTTTTTGAAGAATTCATGTGGTTGAGGTAGGAATAAGAGTAGTTTTTTGCGATATTTTCTTTTTCAACTTTTTTTGATGTTAATGAGTATTTTTTTTTCATATTAAAAACTTTTGAACCGTTTTTAAAAATTGTAAGTTGTTTTTATTCGTAATTTGAACTGACGAATGATGAAAATTTTGCTTTGTTTCACGAGGAATCATGTCTACAATTTGGAATTTTACAATTTCTAATGTGAAATTGTTGATTGATGAGATCGAAAATCATCATTATCTTTAGAATATGAAAAAAATTAGAATATTGAGTAAGTTTTTTTGCCATCAAGGGAATATTGTTCATAAATACCATGGAGCAATCACTTATTTTTTAGAACACCATAATTTATTGTAATCAGCAGACGTTACTTTGTTTTATTTATTTTATGAGTGATGTGAGCACCGTATGATGGCGTGTTGATCTTGCTCTGAGTAATGTAATCCACGTCAGTGCCGATAACCAAGAAACCTTATGAAGTAGAACAATGCCGGGAAAGAATTTCCACAAGATTCATATTTTTGTTACTCATGTCTTTTTTTATTGTTTAGTCTCAGAAAATGAAGTGAAAAATTGGCAAATAATGCACAGAAATTTCCAGCCAAAATGCCAATTGATCTTCTCGAAAAGTTTTCGAGTGAAGATTCTCTTAATTTGAGGGGAACTTCTGCAAATTAAGATTAAGTGGGAATTCAACTCAAAATAAGTGGAATGTTCCTCTAAATGAGTGAAATTTCACTGTATTTAGAGTGACATTTTCACTCAACAAAATTATTTGAATTCCACTATGTTTTTTAGAATTACTCAAAGTAAGTTTGATTTGCACGATTTTCACCCAAATTGAGTGAATTTCTACTCAAAGAAATTTAGAGAGAACCATTTTCTCTTTAATGTAAAATTGGTCTCGTGAAAAACTATCCTTAATACCTGTAGGTTAGGACTTTCTCCCGTAGACGATGTTATTTCAATGATATCAACTCAAATCATGTAAATTTCGCTTGTAATTAACGTTCTCAATCGATGGCATCAACGGTTGTTGAAGATCGTACTAGACAAAAAACTGACTCGGCTCGTGCGATGAGATTTATTGTAAACGCTATTTTCTCGAGCTATAAAACATCTCTGGCAACAACGTTATTTATTGACCGTTTTCCAAGTTAGCTTAAGGAACATTAGCAAAAACAAACATATAATGAACGAACCGTTCCGATAATTATGACGATTATTTCAACGAGAAAACATTTTTAATGAATTTTGTTGAATCGAATTTCCGAAATTTTTGAAATTTTTGAAATAAAATTAAAAATTCAGTAAATTTCTAAAATTTCGGAGTTATTCGTGGTATTTCTAAAATTTTTGAAATTCCTAAAATCGTAATAGAATATTCAAAATCATACACGTTTTTGAAATGACTGAAATTTTCAGAATTGCTGAAATTTTCAGAGCGTCTAAATTTTCAAATTTTACAAATTTTGACATATTCGAAAATTGTTCTGAATCGTCTCTATCATTTAGAATCATCAGAATCCTCAAAACTTGCATAATTTTTGAAATTTCCAGAATTCTGTCTTCGGAATTATAACATTAAAATTCTTAAAATTTTCAAAACTTGTGAAATTTCCAAAATTATATCTTCAGAATTGACATTAAAATTCTTAAAATTTCCGAAATTTGTAAAATCTACATCAATATTGGAGTCTTCAAAATCCGTGAAATTCAAAAAATCCTCAAAAATTTCAAATACTAATCTTGCAAGGGTACGGGGGAACTCGTGACAACCACTGCCCCGCACCTCAAAAGCTCTCAGTCCGCCACTGTAACCTCTGTCTTCATCTGTTAAAACACGCTTTGCGTAGATTCACTCAAAAAATTTCCACACCCATCATAACGATGAGCAATCCTCATTTTTAGATTGTTTTCGATCCACGCCGTCCAAAACATCTTTGACAAAAGACGTCATCGCGTGATTTCAATTACAAAACACCTTATTATTCAACTTCGTTGCCTCCCCTCATTGTGTTTGTCACCCCCGAATCGCGCGTCCAAAGACGCTAGTTTCGCACGACAATTCCACGAGTTTTCCCTAATATGGAGAGCCGACTCGTAAACGAACGCGAGGCCGCTCTGGTGGGGGCCCATATCGCGGGCACCTTTGACGCTCCGGGTCTCTCACTCTTGGGACCCAAGTGCCATAATCAGTATCTCACCAGTCGCGCGCAGTAGAACCGCGATTCGTACACGCGAATCGCGGCCGTGGAAAAACGTGCTTTCACGACCTTACCTGACTGACCCCGATCGAGCGCCAGTCAACGTCGCGCCGAGTCCCTCGTTTTACATCCACGAAAGCATGTGACATCTTCACCGAATCGAAGGAAAATTAACGACGATGTCTCAACAAAATTCTATACGAAAGCTCCAAGCGCTTTTCCGGGACGTGAAACTCGAGCAGCAACGCAAGAACCCCGATTTTTACACCATCGACAGCAGATGCTGCGAGATCCATGGAAAACATTTTCGGGAAAATTGCGCTTTTCGGCGTTTCGGAAGTGGCGAGAAGTACACGCCGAAAAAGGAGTACGAAAGTTCCGCCGTTCCCAGAAAGGAATTTCATCCCTCGAGTTTTCCGACTATTTTGCGGAAAACTTCGCCTGGGTCTTCTTCGGCCGGGGGTTACCATCGCAGGGATTCGTGCTCCAGCGGTTATGGGGGTTTGAAGAACGAGAAGAAAGACGCTTCGTTGCGTCGTGATTACGTTGCCAAGTCCATGGGGAGTTTGCCGAAACCTTCGAGTTATTCTGGCCTTTGCGCGCCCAAAAATGAGGCTAAGGGTAGTTTGAAGAGTTGCTTGAATTCGGGGACTGTGAGGGGCCATTTCAACGTCACTCTGCAGAGCGAGGCCAGTTACGACGACAGGCTTGGGAAAACCGGAAGTAAGATCGGGACAGGGAGGAGAGGGTCTTTCGACAAGTTGAAGAGGTTTTCCATCGATTCTTTGGACAATTTGAGGAGGAATTCTTGGGACGCCGGGAGACGCGGGTCTACTGGGTCCTCCGGAGGCTGGCCCGATGATTCTATTTGGGAGGACAAGATTTTCAGAAGGAGCTTTGAGGTAAAACGACGTCGGTGAACTTTGGAGGTGGTTTTGTGGTGGCAGTGGTGAACCTAACAACGTAATTTTCCCTTCTATACATTAAAAAAACACAAAAAAAGATGGACTAATACCAAGATTGAAATTGCGGAAACTGAATATTAATTTGACTCGGTGGGGATTTTGTTGGGAGGCACAGAATTTACTTCCGAGTGCTAGCTTTGGATTGTAACTCGTAGTTTTCTTGACGCTGCAGACATTTTTGATGTGTATTTCCGTAGAATGTTAATTCCGTAGGTGAATAAAAATGAATGTAACACAATGTTGGATTGTTGGGAGTTTATTTCCGCATGAAAAATCATCAGCATGATTTTCATTAGAAATCGTACATGATTTTTCTTTAATCATTCATTTTTGTTCCGAGCAGGGATGGGTGATAATATTGCTCTCTCTTTCTCGTTAAACGATTGTTGTTGTGAGTGGGAGAAGGACAGTTGCGTAGTTGCCCATCCCGAAATGAAATTGAGCATTGTATCATTTCAGTAGAATCATTTTGGGGAACTTTGGAACTGTCGGTGTTTGCCTGCATCGGTAGATAGGTTTTGTCGGGAGATTGGTGTTGATTGAGTTGTCGAAAGAGCATTTCAGCGATCGGATTAAGGAGCCGCTTGAATTAATGAGCTTTCTGGGATCACGAGACGTTCCTTCCAGCTTGTTTCTTGAATTTTTGATGATTGAGAATTTGAGACGAATGCAAGACAAATATAGCGTAACAGCTTGGTACATTGATTGCAAAAAAGATGTGCATAGATAAAAGTTGTCCGAAAATTTTAACGCATTCAAGCAATTTCTGGAACAGGAAACTTGCGAAATGCATGGAGAATCTGGTAAAGTTTTAGAAAATACTGTGAAATGAAACAATTTTCCATAAAATTTCATTAATGTTTAAAATTTATTCTTACTTCGAAGACATAGGAACCCATGTGAAAAATCGTAAAATTTCTCTGAAATGGCGAAATATTTGAAAGAAAAAATTGTCCCTGAAATTCATTAAAATTTTTTAAATTTATCAAGAAATACAAATTATGTACCGAAATTCTTCCATTTTCCGAAAATTGTGAACAATTTTTGATGAATTATTCGTAATTTTGATGACAGATCAACCTCAACCACGTTCGTTCGCGATCTGTCACACTGTCATTCACCTTACGTCATCGGCATTCCCTGCATGGCAGTGAGAGTATGTCCCACTGCGCTTAGTCACCGCGGCAATTGTTTATTGTGACACTGGTCCAAAATGGTCAATTTGATCCACTACTCTCGATTTTCATTACATTTCAACCATGAAGCCCCACGAAATAGTTACCACTTTTTTCCTCAAATCATCGACTCTTCCAGTCCAAGGTCAATTGAAGAAATCGAAGAATTTTTCGAATTTTCACATCTCCACACGATTCATTGGTACTCTTTCTTATCGTTCAGTAATCGACTAGATAAGGTATAAAAATCGGACCAGAATCATTTCATGATTTTCAAATTTGAATTTCTTCGCCTTTCCAAAAACTGTATTCTTCATCCAAAATTACGGACAGTTTGAAAAAAGCTGTGTTGATGAGATTGATTTCGATTGAATTGAAGGTTAGTGAGGAGAAAAATGGAGATTCGTTGTTTATCCAGGATGAATTTGATGATCCTGACAATGCGTGACGTGAATTTGTCGTGTCATGATTGTTCCATTGATCATTTCACATTTTGCGGAAGACAATCGAAGGCTAGCGATGCTCGATTACATCGCAAAAGTCATTGTTTATTTCCTGAATGTCCGACACGGCCAGACTGCCCACGCAGAACGACCCTGAAAAACACGCGGGAACCCACGCCTAAAATACTCTCTAGGTAAGATATTCGTCACTTTTCTGCATTCCGTGAGATTCTTCTTCGATTTGGGCATTGTTCGGACGTGGAGGAGAATTTTATCATTTTATATGAATTGTGATTACGTCAAGAGATGACTTTATGACCTCGGTTTACCGAATTTGACAAAATCTGCAGTAGTGTTTGAAGATTTTGGAAAACTTCAATAAAGTGGAAAAGTAATCGGAAATTATGGGGAAGTTCTAGAGTTGACGAAAATATTCCAGAAATTGAAAAAAATGGACAGTCTCAGGCTTTTACTCTAAATTTTTGAAAACACATCTCGTTTTTTGGATTAAAAAAATTGTGCATTGTGATTTTTATCCACTTCGAGTAATTAGCAAACGTACGCGCACATCTCACAGAATTCTAGGGCATAAATGTGTGACGAGACTTCCGCGATTCCCTTATAATTTAACAGCGTCACCAATTAAATCTGAGCGTTTTTAAAATCCGACGTTGCATCTAACGAGCATAATTGCTCCGAAACATGAATTCTGCAAAAGTAACTTCAACTTATGAATTTTGATTTTGGTCGTGCATGAATGAGTAATTTCGATTTACGCACGAATTTACAATTGGCTTGTTGAAATTATCATGCAATGATTAATAAGCGTGATTCGAAATTTTCGAAACTATTTGGACCGCGAATAATGGCGAATGAGCTCGCCGTTTTTTGCACAATGCGTTGTGCGAGATGATGGCTCGATCAAAGCTTTTACCGTTACTAAAAAAATGTCGCTCATCGACGTAGAAATTTGCGAAATTGGCATTTTCTTGGTCGCGTTCGAATTACATGTGTTTAGGGGGTTTCGGTGTAGCGGAAGCGAATGATTTATGCGAGCGCAATTCGTCGCGCGACGTTGTTGTCGCGCTTTCTGGACCGTGTAATGTTCTAACTGTAATAATGCGTTGTGGAAAATGCGGTAAACAATGTACGTGCGTTTGCCATACGAAACAAAAAGTGTTCGATTCAACAATCGGGGATGAGAAAGAAAAATACGGGGAATTTCGCACAATGCGGTGGGTAATTAGTTTGGAGGAGAAATGGGGTTATGGTTTTAGACGAAAGTCACTTAATTATATATAGCTTTTGTAGTTCATTTTTTATTTTATTGGGGGGGGGGGGGGGTACACTGAAATTACGTACAGAAACGTAGGTAAGAAATTATATCTCTTATTTACGGTTTTGAACAGTCAAGGTGTCGATCGGACCAGGAAACCGGAAAAATCTGGATTATCATAAAAAAACGGGAATGTCATTCCGAAATTTTCAGAAAGTTTTCGAAAATAAGGAAAATTTTTTGTAAGTGTGTTTAGGGATTTTTCGATAAATTTTGAATTTTTAGGAATTTCCGTGAAGTTATAAATTTTCGAGGATTTCTTAGAAATTTGAAATTTGTTGGCCTTTTTTCAAACGAGTATCATATTTTTGGTACTTGGTTTTGAGAATCATTTTGAAAAATTTTCAAGAATTTCAGGAACTCGGAAATTTTTTCAGACATTCTGTAACTTTAGACATTTTTTGCGGAAATTCCGTTGCACTCTGAAAATTTTTGTATCATAAGGAATTTTCGAATATTTTTTGCAATTTTTCGACTCTGGCGAAAAGTTTTAAGAATGTCTCATATCATTGTGAATTTTTCTCAGTGTGGGGAACCTAAAAAATTAATTGGGAATGTCCAGAGTTTTGGTAGTCATGGGTATTTTTAAGAGTTTCGAAATTTTAAATTTCGCACATGCAAAATGACTGGTAATATGACAATGCCTGATCGATCGACACTCTGACAGTTTTAAAGTGAAAAATTTAAGTTTTGGTATCTACAATGTTTTGAAAATTCTGAACATTTTCGATGACTTTTTCAGTTTTTTGTACAAGTATCATGGCAAAGCAAGAATCTTCGAAGATTTTGGCATATTTCAGGAATTTTCGGAAATTTAAAACTTGCTGACCCGTAAAAAAGTTCTGGCATTTTCAAATTTTTTCGAAATTTTGAACAATTTCGAAAATTTTTTCCGATTTTTGTACAAAATATCATGGCGAGACAAGAATTCTCGAAAATTATAGGAAATTTTTAGAGTTCCGTAAAATGAATCCACGAGTGTGTTACTTAAAATTTACTGACGCGTAAAAATCGTACATCATTAATTAATAACATCGCGGAATACAGTCAATTAGTGCATTAGATCACATGGTACTGAACACGATCGAAATTTCTTTTGTCGCATTGTCTGTTTCTTCCCATTAATTGAAAATTCTTGAAAATCCAAATTGCTTTCACCTCGGTATTTCTCAGAAAGTAAGAACAAAGTAGACTGTAGGCGTTGAACGCCACATTGTTAACTTATTTTTCTGTCGCGCTGAGTTCTCATCCAACGAAAGGGTAATGCGTGAACACAATTTCTCTATTATTCTAAAACAACCCAGTACCTTATTTCCGCCCAGTGCATGCAATTAAAATAATTCTTTCACTTTTTTTTTGTATCGCAGTCTTTTGGGGGCACTAGATTACCTTCAACAGTATTCGCATAGCATTTTTTAAAGGTTGTGGAATAACCGTTGTATTTCTGTTTTCCATTTTTCTGGATACTTTGATGTGTTCATGAAATTTTGTTGAATCGTAATGCAAATTTGTTGAATTTTTATGAAGTTATTATTTTTCATTACATGATTTTCTAAAATCGTTATGAAGATGCCAAATTTGTATAAGGATTCTGTGAGGTAATTTCATGAGGGATCAATTTTTTAGGGGTTCACAGATTTTGATTAGAATTTTATAGAGTTTTTTGAAGATTAGGGAATACGGTTTTTTTTATTTTGATCGATGTAACCTTCACTTTTTTTATCTATCACGAGTCTTTTCCTATTAATATGAGTGAATTCGCACGAATCACTCATATTATCTCATGGTCTCGAGTCAATTTCTTCATATATGGCAATTAATGAAGAAATGAGTGGAGTCTCGCCGATTTAACTTTACTCTTGAATTTCGTCAATTCAGAAACATTCAAGAATGATACAGTATTTTGCAAGAGCCTTCGACAATATGAGTAATTCGTGCGATTGTGTTCAAATTCGATCGTCATTCCTGAAGAAATTGACTCAGAAATTGGTCGAGTCTCGTCAATCTAGTTATAACTTCACTCTCAAATGCTCTGAATTCGACAAAATTTAAGAATGATACAAGAACTCGAATTTAAAGCAGTGCCAAAATAAGTTGAGAGTATTATGTCACCAGTACAAAAGCGACAAATTTTTGATGAGTGTGATGGTTCCCTTACGGAAATTCCCCTCAACTTGAGGGTTCTTTCGACTACTCGTTGACCCTCAACTTTCAGGGTTAACCCTCAACACTCGGGGTTAACTCTCAACTTTAAGAGTGAGCCCTTAATTTGAATAGTCGAAATAAGCTTGAAAGTTGAGAGTTAACCTTCAATTATGACTTAAGTCATAACCCACATTCAAAATAACTTGAATTTTCAACTTCTAGCATAATTTGCACTTGTAAATAAGTATGAACCAAACTATCGAAATTCGCCGCAGCAAAAATAGGTCTTGATCAATCCCGCGATTTCCCGGATCTTGCGAAATCACTATGGAAATATAAACAAAGTGATCGATGTTGTTGATCAGGGAAAGGTTCGCTGTAATTAAATTCCGAGCGCAAGTCACGCGCAAACGGAAAAGGAAAGTGGTCTTCCTGAATAAAGGAAAGACTATGAGAATGGTTTTTGCGAAGGAGAGGCAAAATGAGGAACTACGTGATTGCGCCCCACTCGAACGTTTATGCACATGAGAATCCTTCAGTAGATTGAGTTATGCTCGTCTCGTTAGTTACGATTGTGCATTCGCAAAGAACGATCGATGGCGATTTCACGTCGCCATTGAACACGCGGAAATCAGCGAAACTTCCGAATCATCACACAATTGATTAAGTAGATGAAAAACCAAAGTATATAAATAACTATATTTCGGTCTTTGAACAGTGTCCCGAATTTTATGACTTGAAGTTTCAAAATTGTTGTGCTTTTTGAAAAAAGTTGTGTGTTAGTTTTTAGAGCAAAATGACGGGGAATCGCAAATTTCGTATACATTATTTGCCGCAAGCTTCGTACTCACTGGAGCGACTGGTAAAGTATAATTAATTCAGTGATATTGAGAGTTATAAATACGTCGAATAAATCAAGTAACGTGATAATTTTCGAGGACGAAAAGACATCGAGCGAGGTTTTTTATGGAACAATTTGTGTACAGTTGAATATTGGCGATGAAAATGAAAGACGAGTCCGGTGTTTGGGTAATTTTTGACGTCATATCACTTAGGGTATTCAATATTCATAAAGCCTTATTCGTAGGACGGCGCAAAAAGCGTCTTGTATCAAATAATCGGAGATGCTAAACATTGGTTTCATTATTCAAATAAGTGGTATAAAAATCAGTGGAGTATGTTAATGCGTAACTCACGCGACCGCGAATGAGGGGATACAGAACAGAAGTTATGGGAAGAGCGTGGGCGAACAGCATCAAAATATCGTTAATATCGAAGTATCGTATTAATTAACGATTCGTTCTGCATTTCAAATGTGAGATGAACCTTAAGTACGGAGTGTTAATTCGATTGTGTAATGCCAGCGAAAATCGATTTTGAAGTTGGGGCTAATTGAATGAAAATAACTTAGGGATTTCAATTTTAAGTGATTAGGTTGGTTAGGAGGTCGAAATTTCGGTGGGAACTCATGTTGAGTCGATCGTGAGTTCGAAAAGTCCTGATTTTTTGAAAATGAAGATATCATTTTTTTGTGGAAGTCTAAAAAATGTAGGCTTTTTTAGAACAGATGGGAAAAATGAGTAGAGTCCATTATATTTCCATAGAAAATTTGATAATTCGCTCAGAAGATGGAAAAAACGAATATTTATGATATAAGCTGTGGAACTAAATAGCATGTTTGCAAGATAATTTTTCAAGAGAAAATTTTCAGGAATTCGGAAAATGGGTAGACTATATTCTACAGATTTACAGCATTCAGGCGGATTTTAGGGATTTTCGATGAATTATCGAAGAGTATCTGATTATTTTTGTCCTGAAGAATTTTTTGCATACCTTATGGGATTTTTAAGGATTAAGAAAATGAGAATATTATGAAAATTTGGAATCGAATTTCGTAAGCTTCCTGAAAGCTTTTGTATAGACTTTCTGCAACTATTTTTTCGAATACATTAGAAGATTCGAGGAATTTATAAATATGAATTCTTCAAATGCGTTTTTAAGACTATTTATCGCACGGATTAAGACATTTTTCAAATCTTGGACGAATTGCAAATTTTTTGAATTAAAGAAAAATTTGACGTTTTCAAAATTCTTCAGACATTTCTCAACTGATTTTTGATTGACTGATTTTTGATTTGAAATTGTGCATTTTTCGAATTAGCATATTTTTGTAAAAATACGAATAATGTGCAATGTTTGATAATTTTTAAATCTCACAGAATTTTAAAAATTCCTGTATGTTACCAAAGATTTTCAAATTTCCACGATTCTGTAAAAATTACAAATTTTTTAAGAACAAAAACTTTGACCCGCTTAGATATTTAAAGATTCCAGTTTTTTGGAGTATGGAAGATGAAAAAATTTTTTCGAAATTCAGGATTCACAAATTTTGTCAAAAAAGTGTGGATTTTTGTAAAAATTCGGAAATATCTGAATTCTGTAAACATCGCAGATTAATAGTTGTTCTTATCGAAGAAATTCTACATAATAATATACTAAATTTTAATGAATATTGATCCTTAGCGCATGTTAATTCTTGGATATTAGCAAAACTGTGACAAAAACTTTCAAAATTTGAGAATTTCTGGGATTTTGAAAAATTTTAATACTCTACATCTTGGGTGGATCTCAGGTAAGATCTCGGGTGAAATCTCGGATGGATTATCTCGTGCGAGATCTCGGGTGGATTCTGGGGTAAAATCTCGAGTGAATTCTCGGGTGACATGTCGAGTGAAATCTCGGGTGGATTCTCGGATCTTGGTTGAGATCTCGGATGGATCTCGGTTGAGATCTCTGGTCGAATTTTGGTTGAAATTACGTTAATACTCCGAGTCCGTGTGAAAACATGATTTTTTCCGTCAAATAGCGAGAAAAATAAGTGAAATTGCTGTCACGTACGGCTCATCAAACCGTGAATATTTTTTCCCTGCTATCTTTACTTTTTTACGTTCGCTTCATCTGGAACGTACGTTGCGATGGCGTTTTTCTTTTAAAATCGGCCATCCGTCAAATAAATCGAGAATAGTGGAATCTCCAGCAGTGGAAGATGAAAGATCTACGTGCGTGGCTGGGGGGGGGGG
>JAPYZK010000521.1:0-29928 GCA_030522785.1 Platygaster equestris
TGTGTGTCGTCGGCTGCTCGCAGGCAGCTTCTTCTCCTTTACTCTCTCTCTCACTCCTAGAGTAAGACGGACAATCATATCCCCACATCCCCCACATACGATGCACCACCAGCACCACCCCAGTGAAGAGCGTGAAGAGTACCACCCCTGGTGTGTGTATCAAACACACACAAATAAACATTTTGGGCGCGTTTCCAATGCGTGTGTTCATGAATTCTGAAAATGTATTACATGTATTATGTATAATAATTTCTCTCTCTCTCTCTCGCTCTTGCTGGACGGGTCGGAAAAAGTAGCCATGTTTGGTAGCAAAAAAACCTATCTCGAGAATTTCAACCAACTCACTGCCACATGATACACTTGAATGCCTGTGAGTATCACTCCATCTGCCGCCGATTGCTGCCGGCTCACATTGCTGATCGAGGCTGATTGTTTTGTTCTCTTTGTTCCCCGCGCTGCGTCCCACTGCGTCCAAGTATAAAGCACTGTTGTATAAAGGTATAAAGTTTTGTTATTCGCGCCGAATCAATAAAAAAAAAGCAAGAACTTCACAAGTTTTCTGCAAGTAAGTACAATTATCCAAATTCTAATTGCTCCTGAATAATTTTATCAAACGCCCAATTATGCGATATTTAAGAGTGACGTTGATTTTTGACGAAACTCCCACACGTGCAAATCCTAACCTCAAAAATTGACACGATTTGGATCCTTTCCGGCATTGTTTTCATCGATCAGTGTTGGTTTTTTTTATTTTGACTGCTTCTATCGATTTAGTGTTAAGTTAGGCCTTTTTTTCCGATTTAGGCCTTTTATTATTACACAATTTTGTTGCGGAACAGATTTATACGCTTGGAATTTCCAGTAACTTGCTCATTTTTCATGCAGTTTTTAAACGTGTGATTTTATTATTATTAACGTTAATTTGTTTTACATTAATTAAAATCGAAATTGGTATTTTAGATACTTCGGTAATCTATTGTGTGTCATGTTTTTTTATTTTGTGTCATATTTGTGAAGTTCGAGGTAAAAAATAGTCCACGATTCGAAAATTTTCGACTGTTGTATTTTAAGTTCTTATTTAGAACGTTCAAGAAAAAAAAAAAAATACCCACAAAAATTTTTCAATTCAGAACAAGTAAAAAACAATTTAAAATGAAAAGGTCAGGCTCCTGAAAAAAACTGGAATCCAAACATTTTTTATTTCCAGGTGCAAAAAACTCACCATGGGCAAAGTACAGAAATTCCAAAACAACAAAAACTCGCCCCGCAACAACGGCCCCCAGAAGCCTCACAATTCCCCCCGCAACGGTCCCCAAAATGGCGTCCAAAAGAAGCAGCAGGGCAAAAATTTCCCGAATAAGCACTCCCCGAAAAAGCCTTTCCAAAGAAAACCTTTCCCCCAGAAACAGATGAAATCGGAGAAACCTGCCCAGAAGGTCGCCAAACCCGACTCTGAAATGTCCGAACCCGAAAACCAGGGCGTTCAAATGTTCCCAGGAACCAAAAAATCTCCCAAGGAACCCAAAACCCAGAAAAATGGCAAATCCAAAAACGTTTCGGATGATGACCTATTAGGTGAAGAGGCCATTTTGGATGACGAGGACATGTCTTCGGACGATGACGAGTCGGATGAGGAGTTAGAGGAAAACGTTTCCATGGAGCCAAAAGATTTGCTTGGGGAAAGTTTGGCAGAAAACTCGGATGACGACGACGATGATTTCGAGGGGTCATCGGATGAGGAAGATGTTTCCATGGGTACCAAGGATTTGTTAGGGGACAGTTTGGCTGATACTGATAAGGATGATGACACTTTTGTGGCAGATGAGGATGATGATGATAGCGATGATGCGGAGATTTCTGATGAAGAGGTGGAAGAAAAGAAGAAACCGAAGATTAAGGAGGAGAAAGTGAAGAAGGAGAAGAAAGTGCAAATGAAGAAGGATGAGAAATTGACGGAAGAGGACGAGGCAAAATTAGAGAGGACGATTTATGTTGGAAATTTAAAGGTTGAGGGATAACTTTGGATGTTGATTTTTCAAGTTCTTGTATATCATTTTTTGAATTTTGTAATTACTCAAATTTTTGAATGTCATGTTTTTCGAATTTGAATTTAAAGAACTGTGTAATTTGAATTTAATCTTATTATTTGAAAATGTTCCAATTTTAAGTTGGAAATTCTGTAATATTCCAGCACTTGCAAAAATTGTTCTCAATTTTGTAAATTCAGAAAGGATTGAAGAATTGAAAAACTATGGTGATTTTAGTTTTTATAAGAACCTTATGAAAAATATTTATAAAAATGTTCATAAGGTCGATTTTATAAAAGTTTTATAAAATTTGCATTTTTTATAAAGTGATTTTATGAAAGTTTCAAAAAAAAAGTGTTTTTTATAAAAAATTTTCTTCAACATTTTTAAAATATGCAAAAATTTATCTAACTTTTTTTTGGATCATTTTGCTAATATATATACCATTTTTTGTCAGTTAATGAGGCTCTAGCTCAAATTTCATTTCGAAAGAAATGGATAAATTTTTTGGAGGCAAAAAAATTTTTTTCATAGTTTTTATGAAACCACTTTAAAAATTGAAAATTTTATGTAACTTCTATAAAATCGACCTTATAAAAGAACGAATTTTTATAAACAATTCACTGATTTTGTAAAAAAGTTTTTTTTTTTTTTTAACTATGATCACTAGGGAATCTAGTAAAAAATGTTTATGATAAAAATTAACGAAAATGTAAATTTGCAGGTCGATACGGACCTGAAGGAGCTGAAATCAGTTTTTAGACAGTTTGGAATGATCGAGACAATCAGGTTCAGAGGAGCTGTTGGAGAGGACCCAAAGACGCCAAAAAAAGTTGCTGGAATCACGAAGAAGTACCACCCCAAGTTGGCGACGATCTTTGCTTATGTGGTTTATAAGGAGGCGAGTGATGCGAAAGGAGCTGTGAAGAAGATGAATGGAGCTGACTTCAAGGGCTCGAAATTGAGGGTTACTTTGGCTGCCGTGAAGGGAGGATACGAGTATAAAAAGGCGGTGTTCTTGGGAAATTTGCCGTTTGGTAATTGCATTTTTTTGATTTTTTTATAGTTCTGGGAAAATTATGAGTTATGGAGAAGAAATTTTTATTTTTGTTAAATTTACAACTCTTTTGTTATCTCGAGGGTTTTTAAAATTTTTGGATTTGAGAAATATGAATGAATTTTTTAATTTTGGAGTTGAAAAAAGTTTAAATAAAATTGTCTTCCCTTTTTTTGAAATTCATTTATAATGTACTGTTTGAATTTTTTGATTTTGATTTTCAAGTTTGTATATTTTCTAATTTTTTCAATTACATTTTCCAGTGTCCTAGTTTTTGTATTGTTTTACTTTTGTATAAAAATTTAAAAATTTTATAGCTTCTGGATTAACAATTCCTAATGACAGAAATTTTCCAAACAGAAATCTCAAATTATAAGTTGGATTTGTCATATTTTCTGGAGATTGAGAAATTTTGTTTCAATGATGTTTTTAAAGTTTATAAGTTTGGATTTTCTTGTCTTTTGCATTCGAAAAGTTGAGATTTTCTAGTTTTTCAATGTTTTAATGATAATTGTTGAATTTGCTTATTTTTTAATGAAAATTTTGAATTGTGTAGTTCTTTAATTTAAAATTTGGGCAGTTTTTTAAACATAAATTGTTGAATGAGAATTTAGAATTGCATAGTTCTTGAATTTTGAAATTATGGGTAATTTTTCAAACGATGGTTTTTTAATTTAGAAATTTTCAAAAATTTTCTAATTTTTTTTTTTCTAGATTCAATAATTGAAGTAATTTTTTAATTTTGATGGTCTTAGAGTTTAGAGGTTAGAATTTTTGAGTTCTTATATCTGAATTCATTTTCTAGTTTCAATTTGAAGTTGATAATTATAATTGTTGGATTTTTCAAATTATGAATACAAATTTGGAAATTTTCGTAGCTTTTGAATTAAAAATATCTGGATTCCAAAATTTTATGAATTCAGAATATGTTATCTTTTATTCAGTAATTGATACTTATTTCGGAATTATTATGTTTTTGAACTAAAAAGTTTCAAATTTTTTCATTTTTTTACTTTCAATTTTTCTGATTGTTTATGTTGGACACAATTTTTAAATTGACCAGCTTTTGAATAGGAATTACATAATTCTTCAACTTGAAAATTGAAAATTTGTCCAACAGAAATATTTGAAATCAGTTAATTGATTTGTCAAGTTTTTAAGATTCGATAATTTGAGTAATGTTGTAATTTTTATGCTTAAGAGATACATTGAAAGTATAAACTTTCTTATATTTTAATTCGAATTCCAACAATTTTTATTTTTTCATCAATACTTTTACATTTTTGGACTTTTTGAAATTCATTCAAGTGAATTTACAACTTTTCTATAATACAATTACACATTTGAATGATTTATGAAATATAACGATATTTTAAAAATGTTTTAATTTTTACAAATTCGGGAGATGAAGTGTAAAACAATAATAAGTATAACAATGAAAAGTATTCGTAAAAATATTGACAAAAAACGATAATGAATATTTTTGGTGGTCCTAGAAATCACGGATGACAAAATTCACGCACATTTTGAAAAATGTGGACCGATCGAGCAGGTCCGAGTGATCCGTGACAACAAGTCGCAACTCGGCAAAGGTTTCGGTTACGTAAATTTCAAAACCGCAGACGCCGTCACAATCGCCCTGGAAATGGACGGCACCACGTTGGAAGGTCGTCAAATTCGCGTCAAATTGAACAATCCCACCACCGAGCCATCTAAGAAGAGGAAGTTCCGAGTCTCGCAATCTAGTTTCAGAAAACGCAAATTTGATTCCCAGGTGAATTTTCATTCCTGAGAAATGTTGGCCTAGATAACTACTATTTCTTGAGTGGATGAATTTTGTAGCCCTAAAAAGGGCCGATTTTTTGGACTTGAGGGTCTTAAGCTTTGAGGTTTCACTTTTTCATGGAAAAGATTGTCAATCTTATTTTTTGACTATTTGGAATTCTTAAATATTGAAAAATTTTATATGCACATTTTTTAAAGTACAATTGTATTTTTAGACTATTCCAGGTTTGAAAGTTGCAGATTTTGAAATTTGATACAATGTACAACTTGTCGAATTTTGGATGTTTATATCTTTCAAATTTTTGAAAATTGTCCAGTTTTTTGATTTATTATTTATTAAATCAGAATTTCACACATTTCACATGAATTTGTTCTAAATTTTTTTTTCAGTCTCCCAAAAAAGGAAATAGCGAAAGATCCGCCAAAAAACAGAGGCCAAATTTCGCTGGAGAAAAAGCTGGTAATAAAAAAAAGAACAACAAACCTAACAAAATGACGAAACAGAAGAAACAAATGGCAGGAAAATTGATGGCCAAAAAACAAGCAAAACCTGAATAATATCTCTGATTTTATCATCGCCATCGAAAATTTCATTCCTTCTTTCTTACTGTCACAATGACTAAACGTGAAAATCGTTTTATTGATAATTAAGAAATTGTTATTTGTTCTGCTGTGTTACAAATTCATTTTTCATTTTATATGAAATGCGTCAATAAAAGCGAGTGGATATGAAGAATTATTGATTTTTATTGTCACAATTTTGTTTTTCGTTGTAACAATTCACGATTTTTTCTATTTTTCCCTTCAAATTTACGGGGAAGTCGTTTCTTTGGGTTTTGAGACATTTTGCGCAGAATCTTTGTTTGTAAAAAATGCTGCAGTCGACGCAAATCGGGATTTTGCAATTTGAACAGTGTGCGCCGAGGATTAAAACTTGGCCCTTGTTAAGGGCTGAAAATGGGTCTTTTGAAATGTAGCAGTTTTCCAGGAATGTAAGCGATTTCGAAAATGGCGGTTTTGTGCCAAAAAAATCGTATTTTTCCGACAGCTGGCAAATGTCGCAGCTGAAAGTTCCGATTGGTTCTGAATATGGTCCGATTTTTTTTCCGTCGTTAGTTGGATCCGATGGTGGAATTTGGGACTCGGCTTTCGAAGTTGACGGCGCATCCATTTTTGGGGCTAAATTGGCGAAACATTGGACTGCAAATGTTCTGAAATTTCATTTTTCATAAGTTTCAGTTGTTTTTAGAATGATTTTGAAAATCGTCTTTTTTTATGTATAAGTTTACATAACGATTTTGAACTGTGAAAATTGTTGATTTTTTATGGACGTATTCAAAATGTTCAGTTTCGAATTGCCGAAATTAAAAATCTGTTATGTGAAAGAATTGAAATATGAAGAAAAAAGTTTTTAAGCATAAAATCGTAAAATATGCTCGAATTAAGACATTTAAGAAAACACACTTCGAATTTTTTTCGAAAATCTAAAAATTCAATTTCGAGCATAAGAAGTTCCCGAAAATTTGACAGTTGAAGTACGAAAACGTAAAATTTTAACTCAAAAATTCTAAGCTTTTGATAACTGAAGGTAGTATTTTGTCGTACATGAAACTAGGAAAATTCGGTAATCTCGTTATCTCAATTTTTGATCCAAACATTCGAAACTACAAATAATATTATATTGAAAATTGAAAGGTCTTCAATTTGCATACCAAAATTTCTGTAACAATTCGCAGTTAATTGAAGCATTTTGATTTACGAATTTCAGGAACACAAGATCGATTTTCAAATCCATAAAATTTCGAATTCACCAGGAACCAAAAACGCATCACATCTCAGCTCCCTAAAAAATCCCAAAAACCACTTTTTCAGTCTCAATTATTTATTTATTCATCTATGAACAATTTTTACAATCTCAATAAAAACATCAAGTTTACACATTAAACCATCTGTGCGTGCGTAGTCACAATTTTAAAAAACGGAAAAACAAAAACTGGACAAATCTATACACAAAATACAAAAGTGCCCAAAAATATGTCGGAAACACTAATAGTACGCAAAAACCATAAAGTTCACGAAGAAACTATGAAATTATCAATTTTCCGAACGATTTCTAACCGACAAAAGTTGTAACAAAGATGGCAGACGGCAACGCATGCGCAAAACAAAATTCAAATATTCAAATCAGACACGAACACAAAACCGTTAACTAGAGTTCCTATGAATAGAGAGTCTGGCCATCTTCAATGTGTTAGTGTGTACGTGTCGATCGCTTGACCCAAAATGGCGACGGCACGCACACACATTCGACACGTACGTACAATCGCTTCTTCCTATTGGGTCAAGCTTTGGATCCAGCCAATAAAAAATTTGCGCTCGATAGCCAAACTCTCTATAGGAACTCTAGCCTAAAAAAAAGGTCCATTCATAACTGTTTCTGAGTGACAATTTCGTGGCTAGGCGCCTCCTGGGGCCACCAAACCGGCCTCACCACCCTCACACCCCCTCCCCCAATTTTCAACCCCTTCGCCCCAAGCGCCTCTGAAACCCTCATCAACCCCAACCCGAATCCCCCTTTCGCCCCTCCCCTCAACCTCCCCACCACCTTCCCGTTTTCATCCAAAATCTGCTCTTCCTCCCCCAATTTCCCCTCCCCCTCCGGATTTTCCAAAACCAAGGGCATCAGCCTTTTCCTCACCACCCCCGTATGAAAAGTCCTAGCCGTCAATTCCTGCCCGATATAACACCCCTTATGAAAACTGATTCCCCCCAAAAAATCCACGTTCATCTCCAAAGGCAAAGATTTTCCGAAATACAGGTCCCCCGCCCCCTCTCCCACCCCCAATTTTCGCCTAAGCGTCTCGTAATCGATTTTCCCCGGGGCATTTATCAACCCCAAATTTTCCCGTATTTTTTCCAAGGGAAAATCCGGCTCCGCGACGATTCTGGCGCCGAGAAAGTGTAGCCTGGGGTCGGGAAAAATAGTCATTTTTTCGAAAATTTTCCACGTTTTTCGGTCGTTTTTAGCGGCGCACGGAAGGGGATTTGAGGGGGAAGTTGGAGGGTTTTCGAACAGCGCGTAGATTTTGTGGCGGAGGGCCTGGATGGCGACTTTTCCTCGTAGTTTGTACGTTTTCAGGTGTTTTTGGAGGTTTTCGGAGAGTTGGGAGTCGGTTTCGAGGAGGAACGAGTTATTTTCGGGGTTTTTGTAGATTATGGTGTCGAAGAGAACGCGGCCTTTGACGTTGAGAAAAAAGGCATAAGCGGTGACGGCGCCGGTATCAAAGTGGCGCATGTCGTTGGTGACGAGGCCCTGGAGGAAATTCGGGGCGTCGTCGCCGCTGATTTTGAGGAGGGCGCGGCGGTGGAGGTTTTCCAGGGTTTTCCCGGGCATGGCGGCGGTGTCGCGGGAGAGTCTACGAGAGGGGACATTGCGAATTTCGGAAAATTTGGAGTTTCGGAAAATTTGGAAAAGAGGGCGAGCCGAGAGACGCATCTTGGTTTCCTGGGGAAAATCGTGGGGTTTCGGGAGTGAAAACTTGATTTCGAATATTTCTATCTGAATTCGGAAGTTTTTGAAATTGTTTTTTCTTGAACGTCTAAGTATTTTGCCAATTCTCGAATTTGATTTTAAGATTTTCGAATTTTCGAAAACTCGAAGTCTTAAGAAAAAAAATGTTCGAATTTTAAATGAAAACTTTAAAATATCTAAACAATTATTGAAACGTAGGAATTTTTTTTTTATAATTCGGAATAAGGGAATATTTCTTGTATTTTTTAAGCAAAATTCATGACAATTATACAAAACTAAGAAACAATGTTAAACATCTAAAGTACTCACTTAAACTCAAATTTTCGTCGTTTTTTTTCCCGCGTTTTAATCCTACGCCATTATATTGATGTTCTATATTCAAGATAACAGTTTCATCGGATAAATGCTGGTTGAAAGTGTTTATTTTCACAGGAAAACTGATAGAAAATGAAAATGTTCAATGTTTATTTCGGGAGAATGTAAACAATAACATATGGTCAAGTTAAACAAAGTTTTAGTTTTTCATGTTGGCATCACTGTTCCTCATGAGCTCGCGCCATATTTGTTGTTTGGTACAAAGCGCGCCAAAATTCAAAATGATCGAAACTCGGAAAAAGAGTTTTCTCTAATAATATGATGTTTCAATAAAATTAGCAGTTATTAAAAATAACGGAATTTTTTGTTTTGATTGTATTATTGTACTGTACAATGCATAATTCATTTATAGGTACAGTTATCGTTAAATTGAGTGGCTTCATACGATAACCGGTTGCGCGTTTAAGGAATCCCATGGCGCGCAATCGGTTATTGCATATAGCTGTTTAATGAATGTGTAATATTAATAAAAGATAAACATAAAATTTTTTCAGCCCATTGGCGGAATCCAGTAAACAACTTGAATAAAAAAACTCGAAGATACCGATGATTCAAAATTGAACAAAATTAGAAATACCAAAAACCAAAATTTACGTAAAATCCGTAGACCTTCGAAAAATGTTTCTCTGTTACATCGAAAAATTAGATATAAACTCAAAATATTTTTTTCATAACTATATCGTGCTTATTTTCGAACATTTACCAAAATTCTAGACATTTTTCGTAAATTAGTCGAATTCTCGAAAAATTCTCCAAATTTTTGAGTACTTATCAAAATATCTAAATTCAAGAAACTCTCGCAGCTCAATAAAATCACAAAATCAACGTTATTGGAAAAAAATGACACTTCTATATAGCTATTTCCACCCATGGCCATAAATACATAATGTCCCGAGATTGAATTTTATTATTCATCCCCAAACTCAATTTTCCCTCTTGAATAACTCAATTCATTTTTTTTTCTTTCAATAATCGAATTTACGACAAATATAATCTTTTCTACTTCCGAAAGAAAATAAAAATGCTTGTTTTTTTCATTCACTCAACTGCTACTTCGACAGAAAACAATATTAAAATTGTCTAAAAAAAAAATACAAAAGACAGTATTTTTTTCGGAAAATGCGTTCGATATTAATGGTAAATTTTCAAGTGAAATTGATCGGATTTTGGATTCACAAAAGTAAATGGAAAAAAATTTTATCCAATTCGACCGTCATTTTCGTCACGACCGGAATTTTCGTCATGATTTTACTGTTGAAAAGTTTCGAATCTCTGGAGGAATTACTTCATCTTGGAAACAAAAGTTCATCGGTATGTTTGAAAAAATTGTGATCTTTTTTTCGATTTTTACTCAAAAAAGCATTCCTTATTCGTTATTGCTTATGATTGTTTTTTACTAAACATTCATTTATGGAACTGAAAATTATTTATTTTGTGTAAAAAAAAAGTTCCGGTGCCGGGATTCGAACCCGGGACCTCCTCGGAGTACGATTTTATGTGCTACCAACTGAGCTACACAATATAATTTAATTTTTCATTTCTCGACATCGAATTTATTTCAAAAGTTTTTAATTCGTTCAGTTAAAAATACCTCGACAAAACTGATAATTTTTTGATAACTCAGAAAATTTTCATGAACACAGATCGTTTTATTCAGTATTCTAAAAACAGGCTTATCACTTATAAGCGCATTTAAATACTTCGTGCTCCTCTCCGAAAGACATTTTTTCGTCGATTACATCAAAAACATAGAAAGCAACATTTTCCGTTGGAAGAATAATAACAAGAGTGGGAAAATCATGAAAAAGTGGGATCGAATTTGCATAAAACTTTTAGTATTTTCTATGTTTGTACAATGGTACCAAAGTTTGTTTCTAACTTTTTTCTCCAGTACGTAAATTTATCAACTCATAAAAATAATGTAAATTACCGTAACAAATGACGATTATTTACAATTTTTGCAGGAATTTCAATTTTGAAAAGATATCTTCAGTGTTTGGAAAATACGAGGGAAAAATGTGATCCAAATTCATTTTCGATGTATATTGGATTAATTAAAGCCGTTCGTACAAACGGTTGAAATATCTTCAAATATTTCATTATTTTAATTGATCATTATTTATTCATCGCAGATTCTTAAACTCTGGATTCCTGCATTCACAAACTGTTTTATTTTCAACTGTCAAATTGTCTTGCAAATTATAATTTCTGCGCAGTTTCGAGTTTTACAGAATGAATTCACATCAATTCAAATGTAAATACGAAAAAAGTCGATAAAAATGATGAATTGCGAAATAAAAACGTATAATAATTAAAGAAGAATTATTTAGAATAATTTAAATTTCAAATTCTGCTTCAAAATGGGCACACGTGATTCGCCACAAAATTACCCAATAAGGAGCTCAAAAAATAGCGGGAATAATCCAAAACTGAAAAAAATCTCATTTTTCAAGGGACTGTACAAACGACTTCAAAAATTGTGTCAAAAACCATCAATTGGCACTTTTTTCGATAAAAAAATTGACGGAAATTTTTTCCGCCATCTATTTATCTACTGTTGTTTTCGGAGGGTTGAGATTATGTCTTTTGGGAATCGTCTGTCAACGGGTAAAATTTTTTCGAAAAATGATTTTTCGTATTTTCCGCGTACATCGGAATTGTTTTCAGATGTTCATTGGCATGTTTGCGGCAATGTACATCACTTGGGACATTTTTCAACTACTTTTATTATGCCTCACTTGCGATTTGATAACAAGCGAAAGTGCGAAAATTTCGAACGCCATTTATTCGTCCGATTGGTACAATTTCGCGACGAAAACCGAAAAAAAAAACGCTATGTTCGTTATAGCGAGGAGTCAGATTAACGAGGGATTAAACGCTTGTGGATTTTTTCGAGTTTCACTTCGAACTTTCAAATCTGTAAGAAAATGTCCCCTAGGGAGGTAAAAATTTGTGAACCAATATTTATGTATTACATAATGAGTTTTTGGATTTCGCGTGATTTTCGAGACAACTCATCATTGCTGAATTTGTGGCGGAAAATTTAAATTTTGAGTCATTTTCGTTGATAACTTGATTTTTGAGTTTTACGTCACCAAAATTCATAAAGCTGAAATTTTCAGTTCTAAAATATAAACTTCGAAATTTTTTCATGTAGTATTACGTAAAAAAAAATGAGGAAATTTCAAACCACTGTTTTCTATAATTCTACGGAATTAAAAATGACTGACGAATAATTTTGTTCGTTTTCTCTGTTTTCGTGACATGAAAATTGGAAGACAAAATTCTGCAGCGTTTTTTCATTTATTTATTTATTTTCTTTCAGATTATGAAAACGAGTGTTTCGTATTATTGTTTCGCGGACAAAGTGCTTGCAAGATCGAACATAAACAAGTGAAAAAAAGAATTATCATTGAATTGTACTTATGCTGAGTTTTACATCAAAATGGAATAATACGAAAAATCAAATTAATTTTGAATCCAGCAAAATTTATTTAATCTCTACCCAAAACACTAAAAAAACCTCAATTAACACCTCTTGTAACTTTAAATACAGTATAAAAGAATGGAATACAGAAAACCCGTTTTTTAGCAAAGATTGTATCATTTATTGATTTATTATGCCAATTACATTTCATATTTACAATCATTACATTCATCATAGGAATTTTTTTTCAACAGTAAATACGCCCAAACACGCTTTATAAAATTTTAATGCTAATAACATTATCCTAAGATGCAAAATGACTGAGGTTTTCAATGCTTCGTTATGGAAAACGGACTGAGAATCATCAACTATTGCAATATAAAACTAGTTTTTTCTCGATGGAAGTTATCGACAGTTTCTCATCGCCGTTACCACACATTTTCCCGAAAGCGCATTCGCCCGAAACCCGAAATTTTCGAGAAATCAGTTCCTGAATGAATCAATTTTTAGTTTTGGATGAGTTTTGCTTCTCGAGTGCTTCAATTTGGATTTCAAACTATGGATCTCCAGAATATAATTTACTCATTTCCCAAAGTGTCTTCTATTTTCTCTAGCAAATTTAATAGTTTCGGGCAAATAGCGTTTCGGGACAATGTCCTTTCGGGAGAATGTCCCGCGATCGTTTTCTACTCACCCCGAATTACGCGATTTTAAAATAACTCGCAAAATTCCCAAGAACTCCCGTAATTCCTGTCAATTCCAACTTTCGTCAGTATCCAAAATTTTTTTTTTCCTCCTCATATATTTTCCGCTCTCAAAAATCGCTCAACTCAAAACATACAACAAAATCCGAAAATTTTATTCATCACCAACCGCTATCTAAATTCTAAGATTTGCATTAAAAAACTACGACTCGAAAACGAACAATCGTTAAGTACTGTTCAACTACTTTCAGTCTTCCGAAATTTGCAGTCATTCTCGCGCGTTTTTTTACAAGCCAAAAGCTCCGAAAATCCTAAAGTTATTTATAAAAAGTTCTCGGTTCTTGGCACTCGGCTTGAAAGCAAAATGTCGAACGAAAAAAAAACGCACTCCGCAAAAGAATTGTCGAGGGAACTTTCCTACAAGAATATTTCAACGCGGATTTCAAGTTTTTCTTTCTCAATGCATCACACTTTTGCAGCACCGGTTGACTTGAAACGTCAGGTTGAAGGAAAAATTAACAAAATCACAGATTTTTCCGTCTCGAAAAGTTTTCGAAAAATCGACCACAGAAAAAAAAAGCTATAGAATGTATGGAATTTAATAAAATAATCATTTTTTGGGGGTTTTTTAGACGTCAGAAATATTGTATTCGATGACAATTTTTTTCGAATTAAAAAGTCGATTCGTCAGGAATTCGTTTTTGATCCGAAATCAAGAAACATAATTGAGACTCATTTTGAGAATTCAAAACATTTTCAAGATGATCTAGAAACCTTCCGAATTAAAAAAAATTATCTTAATACATCGAACCAGATATTTGAATTGTTTTTATTTTCTCCATTTTTATTCTCTTTCCAATTCCTCATTGACAAGATTTCAGTGAATCACAAAATCTCGATTTTCAAACCTTAAATATCAATATATCGATCCCAAATAACAAAAAGCGATGTACTTATCTCGAAGTTTAAAAACCGATATACCGAATATCAAATAAATCAATCTCGAATTTCAAAAATCGAACTTTCCCCGACTCAAATCGATACATCGATTCAAAAACTAACGAATCAAGCCATTCCAATCATTCCAAAACCACCAGGTTTCTAGATCATCCCCAAAAACGTGTTTCCGATGACAAACCGATTCCGAAAATTTCCGATCGATAATGAAAAAAAGCAAACCGAAGAAACAGTGAAAAAAAAGGTGCTCACAGCCCCTCTAATCGGGGGCCGTGAGCAACTCCTAGGCGAGCTCCTCTTTGGCCTTGGTCTCGTTGTAGTACTCGTCCTTGGACTTGCACGACGAGGGCCGGAAGTGCCTCATGAGGATGTATACGACGGCCTCGTAAGTCGCCATCATGATCGCCGTGTTTGGTATCTGGCGTACGAGTTGGGTCGTGAGGCCCCGGTACAGGCCCCGCGTGCCCTCCTCGTTGTACACCGTGTTCAGCGTTTGCCAAAAGCTTCGGTACTTAGTGCCCTCTTCGCGTAGGCGTGTTCTGGCCACTTCTATGCATTCCAACGATTCACGGAAATTAGAATACGTACAGAAAAAAATATCGCGTCGTGTGGCGTGGTTTGGTTCGATATATCGATCTCTAATCTCGATTTTAGTGGATGTGTTTGGTTCAGGTCGATCAAATGGAGCGGTTGGGAATTTCGATATATCGATACAGAACCTCGGTGATCGATATATCGATATACATACCAACATCGACTTCGAGAATAGATACACATAATATCTCTGTTTTGAACTTTTGGAACGTAATTGCATCCAAATTAGAGTGTAGTTTTTCTCGTTCGAGATTAAAATATCGATTTAATTGGATGTATTTGGTTGGGGTCGATCGAATGGAGTTGATTCGGTTAGGAATTCCGATTTCGATACATCGATATACCAACGTTGACTTCGAGAATCGATACACATATGTTTATCTTGAACTTTTGAAACGTAGTTGCATTCAAATTAGAGTGTGGTTTTTCTCGTTCGAGATTAAAATATCAATATTTGACAAAATCGAAATTCGTAGGCAGGTATATAGATTTTTAATCTCGTATTCAGTCAACATCTTAGTTCGGACGTAACGGATATAGTTCGGAAATTTCAATGTTGATACATCAATATCGAACTTTGTTTATCGATATATTGAAATCGAATATGGATATACCAAAATCGACCTCAAGAATCGATATACCCATTGTATCTCCAAATTTTGTGAGATTAGTCGCAATTGTATCAAGCTGCAACATCTTCCGTTTGAGATCTACCTTTCGGTATTCATCGTTACGTATCGATACAAAATCGAAACACAAACTGCGATATATCAATCTCGAATCTCGAATCCACTGAAACCATACATTATTCAAGTTTGGATGTGATAGACAGTTAGAAATTTCGATGTCGATGTATCAATATCAAATTTCGGTTATCGGTACATCAAAATCGAATATCGATACACCAAAGTGACCTTAAAAATCGATATACTCAATTATATCTCCGAATTTTGAGAAAGTAGTTGCATCTAAATCGAGCCGAAACATCTTCTGTTCGAGATTAAAATATCGATATTCAACGTGAAGTATCAATATATCGAAATCAAAAATCGAAAGGACGTATATCGATTTTTAATCTCGGATTTAGTCAACATCTTAGGTTTCATGTAACAGGTATAGTCAGCAATTTTCATGTCAATGTATCAATATCGACCCTCTGTTATCGATGTATCGAAATCGAATATCGAAATATCAAAATCGACTTTCAGAATCGATAATCCCATTCATATCTACGAATTTCGAAAAAATTATCACATTTCAAACGAGCTGCAGCATCTTTCGTTTGAAATTTACATGTCGATATTTCTCGTCACGTATCAATACAAAATCGAAACTCGAATTACGATACATAGATCTCGAATCTTAAATTCATTGAACCTATACATTATTTGATTTTGGATGTGTTTGATCTAGTTCAGAGTTTCTAAATTTATCGAAACAAAAATTCCAGAACTCGACATTCAAAAAACCTTCAATCCCAAAATATCGAAAGCAACGTCAATTTCAAACAAAACATTCCCTAACCTTAAAGGCGCATTCATAGCTAGTTGCTTGTGGCTTGTGG
Organism: Platygaster equestris; assembly: GCA_030522785.1. NCBI lineage: Eukaryota > Metazoa > Arthropoda > Insecta > Hymenoptera > Platygastridae > Platygaster > Platygaster equestris. The sequence goes on from JAPYZK010000521.1 coordinate 16,023, forward strand.
CTTATTGCTCGCGCAGCGGGGCGGCGAGCCAAGAGCTGTTGGTTTTTCCAGGTATTTCAGGATTATCGAGCGTTTAGACCCGGATTATAATATAATCAAAATAGTATGATATTTTTACGGCATTTTTGGGTGCGCTCAAGTCTCAAAAGTGCTGGAAAACCCGGTTTTTGGCTCGCCGCCCCGCTGCGCAAGCAATAAGCCACGAGCCACAAGCCACGAGCAACTAGCTATGAATGCGCCTTGAATCTTCGAAAAATTGATACGAACAGTCGCTATCTCTTATCACTGCAAGATAAAACGCGTAGGTAAACGAGAATCAATAAAGAGGAGCACTTTATATCGATTAACTGCGCTGCTGGTGGCAACATCAAATGTCAGATCGATTTCAAATATTTTGATTCCACACTCGTTGATCAAGATTACGAAGCATGAAGATAAGAGTTTTCAATATCAACGGAAGCATAATCATAAATTGTTTTTTCAACACAATAGTCTCGAATCCGAGTCCTCCGAAAATAATGTAAAATTAATCATCTAAAAACAATGAAAAATATGAAAATTTCCACCAACCGTGGGGATATGCGACGCAGGAAGCGATGGTTTTGGAAACAGCCCCGGCCGCCATGAATTCGACAAAGTCGCGCGAGGATTTTTTTCCGTCTTCCGCAACTTTCGGGGCGAATCGTGTCCTTTGCGCAATAAGCCAATTCTTCACAGCCTCGTAAATCACGAAATGGATCACGGTTTCGGTTATCCCGAAATACGACGCCACGATGCCTTTGTAAAACCCCAGGATACCCTGAGCCCAAAACATTATCGTACGGTTATTTCGATTTCTTGAGGTTATCCTCGGGATCAAAAGTGGTTAACTCACGATTCTGTCGATTCTTACCAGGAAGGTTCCCGAAGTGTCCGACGCCGATTTTTATAAGATTGGAATATGTTGTAGGCGACTCAAATCTAAGCGACAGGTATTTTTTTTTTATCTGCGGAAAAACGGTTTTAAGGGGTGAAGACAACCCTCAAAGTAGGTGGTGTCAACCGTCCAAATAGCGGTTTCATGTACTACGGCATTTACTGCGATTTGTGATAACTGCGTCATTTCATCGATCCGCCAGAAAACCCGTAGATTTCCATGAATAACCCGTAGATTTTCCTTTTGCCTATAGTACATTACCTATTTCTTTTAAAATTTGGGCGTCAATGTGAATTTTTTATGGAAAAATTATTTTGGGAGGTTGCAACCCCTAATTAATGGAACATCTAAAAAAGGAAAAATAGGTCAACTCTACTTTTGTCTCCATTAAAAAATATATTTTTTACAAATTGTGTGCTTCCATGTAGATTTTGAATAGAAAAAAAATAATTTTAGAGGTTGTAACGCCTAATATACGGAATATATAAAAAAAAAAAAGAAAAAACAGATTGACTTTACTTTCGACTCTAATATATAATAAATTTTTTTTCCGAATTTTCGGCATCAATGTGGATTTGTTATGAAAAAACTCATTTTGGGGGTTGCAACCCCCTGATTTATGGACCATAAAAAAAAATTAAAAAATACCGACTCTACAGTTGTCTCTGATACATAATATGTTTTTTCAGAATTTTTAGCGTTAAAGTTGATTTTTTATAAGAAATTCACTTTAGGGGTTGCAACCCCCTGATTCATGGAATATGCACAAAAAGAAAAATAGCTCCACTATAATGTTGTCTCTAGTATATATTTTTTTCAGAATTTTTGGCGTTGATGTGGATTTGTTATGAAAAAAAGGTTTTGGGGGTTGCAACCCCCTAATTTATGGAATATCCAAAAAACGAAAAACATGTAAACTTCAGCCTTATCCCTAGTATATGATATATCTTTTTCCAGAGATTTTGGCGTCAATCTGAATTTTTAATGAAAAAAAATTTTTTCAGGGGGTAGTTCACCCCCGATAATTTAATTCTCAAGTCGACCCTAAATATATGTTGCATCATTCCTCCTTACAAGAAAACTGATATACATTTTGTTCGCGAAAAATAAGCGGTGGTACACGAAACCGCTATTTGGACGGTTGATACCCCCTACTTTGAGGGTTGATTTCACCCCCCCCCCCCCCCAAAACCGTTTTTCCGCAGATAAAAAAAATTACGTGTCGCTTAGATTTGAGTCGCTTACAACATATTCCAATCTTATCAAAATCAGCGTCGGACACTTCGGGTACCTTCTTTGTTAGTTTTTGGGGTCGATTGACGATAATGTGCATCGGGTGTCATATTTATGCCATGTTATTCATTATTTTGCGATAAAATGAGGAAAGTTCCCCCCTCCCCCCACTCCCCGCACAGCCAATGTGTCGACCGGACTTACTTCGAGAGTTGAATGTATGAAAAGGACATGTATCGAGGGTTAACTGTATTTGGACGGGTTGTTTCAAGAGAGGCCTGTATTTTTGTTAAGAAAGAGTTTTTTTTGTGAGTTGAATGGATTTTCAAGGACTTATTCGGAGGTTTGAGAGTAAAGGATTTGTATTGAGAGTTGAATGTGTTGGGAGGGCTTATTCCACGAGTTGACTGTATTTGAAAGGCTTTTTCGAGAGTTGACTGTAAAAGGACTTAATCTGAGTGTTGACTGTATTTGGAAGGCTTATTGGAAGAGATGACTGTATTTGACGGATCTATTTCGAGAGCTGACTGTATTTGGAGGAAGTATTTTGAAAGCTGACTGTATTTGAAGGAATTATTCCGAGAGTTCACTGTAAAAGGACTTAATCCAAGAGGTGACTATATTTGAAGGATTTATTTCAAGAGTTGACTGTATATAGAGGAATTATTTCGAGAGCTGATTATATTTAAAGGAACTATTCCAAGAGTTGACTGTAAAAGGACTTAATCTAAGAGGTGACTGTATTTGAAGGATCTATTTCGAGAGTTGACTGTATCTGAAGGAATTATTTTGAGAGCTGACTGTATGTGAAGGAACTATTCCCAGAGTTGACTGTAAAAAGACTAAATCCAAAAGTTGACTGTATTTGGAGGAATGATTCTGAGAGCTGACTGTAAAAGGACTTAATCCAAGAGTAGACTGTATTTAAAAGGCTTATTGTAAGAGTTCACAGTGATGAAAAGACCTATTTCGAGAGTCAGCTTTATTTGAAGGAATTATTTTGAGAGTTGACTGTATTTTAAGGATCTATTTGGAGAGTTAACAGTATCTGGAGGAATCAATTGGAGAGCTGACTGTATTTAAAGGAATCATTTCGAGAGTTGACTGTATTTAAAAGACCTATTTCGAGAGTTTACTGTATTTGAAGGAAATATTTTGAGAGCTCACTGTATTTGAAGGAATTATTCCGAGAGTCAACTGCAAAAGGACCTATTCCGAGAGTTGACTGTATCTGAAGGGCTTACTGCAAGAGTTGATTGTATTTGACAGACTCATTTCGAGAGCTGACTGTATTTGAAGACATTATTCCGAGGGTTGACTGTTGGAAGGACTTATTTCGAGAGATGACAGTGTTTTAAGGAATTGTTCCGAGAGTTGAATGTATTTGAAGAAGACCCTATTTCGAAAGTTGAATGCATTTGACGGACTTATTCCATGAGTTGAATGCACTTGGATGAATTATTTCGAGAGCTGACTGTATTTGAAGGAATTGCACCGAGAGTCGACTGTAAAAGGACTTATTCCTAGACTGTATTTAAACGACTTAATGCGAGAGTTGACTGTATTAAAGGGACTTATTTCGAGAGTTGACTGTGTTTAAAGGACGTTAATAATGATATGGAGCATACGATGTATGACACCTATATTATATAAAATAATGATTAATCACTCACTATATTCTTCACTAATAAGCAAACTGAGAATAAGGACATTTATAATTAATGTGTATTCTAATTTTCAACAACTTTATAATAAATTGAACTTCACAAAGTTGTCATTCGTTAATTTTTTGGACACGAATTCAATTTTTGAATTTCTAAATTCAGACCCTACAATATTCCGATTGATTTAATCGTCCTTAAATTTTACTGATTTCAGCTTCATATTATCAAAATCTTCCGAATTTCGTGAAAAAATATAAGCAATAATATTTTCCAAACTACGTAGAAACAATTTTTCAAAAATACACGTCAAAATAGGAGATAAGATCCAGTAAAAAACACGAGCAATTATCATTACGTCATTTGCACTCGCAGCAAATAGGCAAGAAACTCAACCGTGACCTACGTATTGAAAACTGCGTTCTAAAAATACCTTGAAAACAATCGCTAGTAAACAACTCGCATATAAATGATTTTTACTTTTCGAACTTTCCGAAAATTTACCTAACCAATTCATTTCCTTTAATTAGCTGATTTTTCGTAGCAGATGATTCAATTTTTCTCCAAATCCATATGAAAAGTGCGTACTTTCGTAAGTCGAAAAATGATTATTCCACTAGTAGCGAAATAAACTGTGACGGTATCCGGAATTTTTCCGAACAGCTTCAGAATTAAAAAAAAAAAAAAACACTTCTTTCTGTGCAAGGTATAAAAAATCATGCAAATTGCAAAACTATCAGCTACAAAAATTTGACAGAATTTAATAAAAACATTACTCACCGATTTTTTGTATATCCTTTGGATACACTTGATGGCACTGATACTTTGTGTTTTTTGATCTAGTTGGAGCCGCGTTTTTACGAACCAAATTGGATTTGTCGCTGTACAAGCCGCGAAACCTGAGACATAAAAAAAAATCAGTGAGCACCTGGCACTCACGTTTGATGTGAAAACATCTTGTGCACACTATGTCTTAATCTTCTATCACCTTCTAAAATGTTCTAGAACCTTCCAGAACCATTTGGAAGATTCTATAAGCATGCAGAACCTTTTAAAACTTTCTGGAACCTTTTAGAACATTTCAAAACCTTCTACAACCTTCTGGAACCTTACAGAAACTTCTAGAAACTTTTAGAATCTTCAAGAAAATTCTCAAGTACTCATGATCCTTTTACTAGCTTTTGAAACCTTCCAGAATCTTCTAGAACTATTCATAACCTTTTAAAACTATTTAGAACCTTGGAGAACCTTCTTCAACATTCCAGAATAGTCTAGTAGAACATTCCAAAACCTATAACTTTTCAGAAGCTTATAGAATACTCTAAAATCTTCACCTCCTAGAATATTTCAATACAGTTAAACTCGTCGTATTGTCGCTATCTTTATCTTTGTCGCCTGTGGTATTGTCTTATAGTAAAACCGGTTTTACAATACGATAATAGGACAGGCGACAAAGATGGAAATAGCGACAATACGACAAGTTTTGGTGTACCTTCAAAACCTTTCTCGAACGTTTTAGAACATTTAAAAACTTTCTGCAACCTTCTGGAACCTTACAGAACCTTCTAAAACCTACAAGAACCTTCCAAGTACCCCCTAGAACTATTTAGAACCTTCTAAACATTCCTTGAAAAGTCTTGTAAAACATTCCAAAACCTTCTACAACTTGTCAGAACCTTCTAGGATATCATATAATATTAAACTATTTTCCAGAACATTCCAATACGTTCAAAAACTTTCTAGCACCTTTTAAAACGTTTCAAAACCTTCTACAACCTTCTGGAACCTTACAGAACCTTCTAAAACCTGCAAAAACCTTCTAGAATTTTTTAGAACCTGATCCAGAACATTGCAGAACCTTCTAAAACATTCACGAACCTTCTACTATTTTCTGAAACATTCCAGAACCTTTCAGAACCTTATAGAACTATTTATAACCCTTTAGAACTATTTGTAACATTCTAAAACATTCCAGAACAAGCTTGTGAAACATTCCAAAACCTTCTACAACCTTCAGAACCTTACAGAACCTTCCAAAACCTGCAAAAACCTTCTAGAATTTCTTAGAACCTGACCCACAACATTTTAGAACTTTCTAGAACTATTAATAACTCTTTAGAACTATTTGTGACATTCTATAACATTCCAGAGCAAGCTTGTAAAACATTCCAAAACCTTCTACAACTTTTTAGAATCTTCCAGAATATTCTAAAATCTTAAACTACTTCCAGAACATTCCAGAACCTTCAAGAACTTTCTAGAATCTTTTAGAACCTTCCTGAAAATTTTAGAAACTTTTAGCGATCGATGCATGCGTGGATCTCTGTGAGGTCGCCTTTACTCTTACACCTTACACGTCTTACGATACCAGTAGCGAAATCAAAGATGTTTACACATCAAAAAGGAGAACTTGGAAGCAGATTCCACGACGAGTGTAATTACTATTTTCCGTACATTTCACAACTAGGGGAAAAATTCATTAGTGTTATCCTTTTTGGAAAAGATAACACGAATTTTTTTTGAGTGGAAAAAACTGTTCTTTTTTTTACGAGTGAAAAAATCGGTAAATTTTTATTAGGGATGGGAAAAAAGTTACGCAAGTGTCCTTTTCTCTCTCATGATGCAGTCGTATGGTGAGAGAGAGAGAAAAATAGTATGACTGGAATTTTTCCGAAAATTATAGACAACATTAAATTTATTCAATGTCCAAATAATTAAAATCAGATTAATTCATTGAAACATCGTACCATTTATGGAACTTTAGAATGGAGAAAAAATTACGAAAATTATAAAAAACGATCGAAAGAACAGAAAACGCGAACAGCGGAGCTTTCGGACGCTCGATGACCCAGTTTCGGCTAAATGCAACCGGGGCAATAAACTACATAACATAAACTTACATAATAATGCAAGGGCGTTTACGGTCAACAATTTGAGCGTAAATGTACGACTTTTCTGATCAGGTCGACTCGCGATCAAACGATTCATGAATATGCAATCATTCCCTATTTATTCCAAAATATCATGTTGGCAATTGCGATTCATTTTCTACACTATTTTTTCAATTTTCTTTTAATATTCCCAATTACTTCGAAAAAAAATACATTGTGACACAAGTTGAGAAAGCGAGATATTTCCGATGAGTGTGAAAAAGCACTGAAAAATCGATGTTTTTGTTTCGTAGTAGGGAATCAAGTGATATATCTAGGACAGTTCTAACAAACTTTGAAAATTTTTAAAAATTCCTGGAATTCTCGTAATTTTGAAAATTTGTTTCAAATTTTGAAAAATTCTGAAAATTTTAAACACTACGGAATTTTCGAGAATTAACAACAAATTTGAAAAATCTCAAACTTTTGAAGAACTGACGAATTGTGGAATTTTGAAAAAATTCAGAAATTTGGAGAATTTTGAAAATTTTTTGAATCCTGAAAAATATCGTAATGTTTGAAATTTTAAGAATTTTGAAAAATTTATAATTCACGTAAATTTTCGAAATTTGAACTTTTTGAAACTTCAACAGTCCCCCAAAAATTTTCAATTACAAGAATTCCCGAAAAATTTCAAAATTTTCGAAGTGCGTTAGAACTGTTATAGGTATACTACTGAATTAAAAAAATTGATTTTCGCGAAATTTATCTTTTTTTCATAAAAAAAAAAAATTACTCGTGAATCGTACGAGTACTTTTTCCACTTGCCGTCATTTTTCGAGTTTATACATAATTTCATAAATCTTTTTCAATTTATTTTAGAAATTTCACATAATTCGCGATCAAAACTTAAAATGAAAAAAAAAAGTTTTTGCGAAAATTCTCATTACTTCTAATTTTGTAAAATTTCGACAATTTAACAACTTTTAGACGAGGGAATTAGTCAAAAATTTTATAAATTTTTGAAAATTTGAAAACTTTCAAAATTCGAAACTTCATAACTCTCAAAACTAAAAATTTGCATAATTATTTGAAATTTTGCACGTCTCTCAAAAAGTTTCGGAATTCTTAAAATTGAAAAATTCATTAAAATTTTCCATCAAAGTTCGAAAATTTTAAATCTTCTGAACAACTAAATTTGAAAATTATTCAAAACTTAGGAAATTATCGAAATTTACGAAATTACAAAACTATACAAATTCAAATTTTTGAGATTCTCTCAAAATTTGGATTGTTCTGAATTCTACAAACTTCAAAATTTCCAGAACTTTGAAACTTCCAGAAATGTTTAGTGTCAAAGATTTGAAATTTCGTTGGAATTTTTCAGAACTTTCCAATGTTCTCGAACTTCGAAAGTCAAAATTTTCCGAATTTTCAAAAGTGCAGATTTTCAAAAATCTTCGGAAGTTTCAAAAGTGCAGATTTTCAAAAATCTTCGGAAGTTCAAGAGTTTAAAAAATTACAAAACTCGAATACATCCGAAACTATGAAATTTTTGAACCTTTAAAACTATGAAGCTCCAAAAATTTTTGAAGTTTAAACATTTCCAAAATTCTAAAACTTGAGAACTTTCGAACTAAAAAAATTCTTTAATATTATGAAATTCGGTATAATATTCGTAAAAATGCCAAAATTTGCAACATTTTAAAAACACTCAACAATGTCAAAACATTTAAAATCTACGCTTCAAAACTTTAAAAATTTCCAAAACTCTAATACATCCTGAAGTATTAAATTTTTAAAGCTTTAAAACTATGAAATTCCAAAACTTTTCAAAGTTTCAAATTTTTGAAAATTCTAAAACTTGAAAACTTTTGAATTCTACAATTCTTCAATACTTGAAAATTTTCTGTAAGATTCGTAAGAATTTTATAATTCTAAAAATTCCACAACTTGCGAAATTTCTGAAACACCAAAAAATTTCAAAACATTCAAAATTTACACTCCAAAACTTTCATAACTCAAAAATCCTAAAATTTCGAAAAATCCAATACCTCCAGAACTTCAGAACCTAGAAAATTCCCGCAACTCAAAAACTTGCGCAATTTCCGAATCTCCAGAACTTAAAAAATTCCTAAAGTTTCAAAACTTCCAAAAATAGAAAATTCTGAAAATTCATAACTTCTAAACGCTTCAAAATGTCAAAAAATCAATTATTTCCATTACCCTAAAACATGAAAAATTTCCGAAACTTCCAAAACTTCAGAACTCTGTAAGTCTAAAAAACTCCGAAATATTTCAAAGCTTCAAAATCGGAAAAGCCCCGAAAATTTGCTTGTACTCGTCTAAACAATAAAAACTCCAAATACCGCATTTCCAAATTTCAAATTCAAACTTCATCTCTTCACTTGTAAAAAACTATCACTTCATATCCAAACATTAAAAACTTTTAAATCCAGCAACAGATAGAATGTCGCTGAAAATACATAATCTACGATTGAACGCTTTAAAGGTCACGCGTTCATTCACAATTTATAACGCAACTTTGCAAACGTATATACAAAATGATAAAGCTCGAGAAAAACTCGCCCAGTTTTCATAAATTTTCCACGACTATTATTCTTGGGCACGAAAATCCTCATTGATTGCATACTAATTATCAGCTGATTAGTTGGTAGTTCGAAATAATAAGTGGCCTTGAATTTGAAATTCGTGCAGCGCGCAGTCTCTAATTAATCAATAATTGGGAATTTTTTAATCATCTTATGAATTTGGATTCAAGTAAATAATCAATGATCATTTTTTTTCAATTATCTTCGAATTATACATTTTTTTTGTTTTGTTTTTTTTTATTCAAATCAGTTCATTTTATGATAATCAGAATTCCCCGAAATCGAAATTTTTCGTACATTTTGCAACTAGTGAAGAAATGACTTTTTTCGAATTTAAAAATTGTTGATGTCAGAGTATTCTGGCGGCAATAACATCGACATTGAACCTGATGGGTCCAAATATTGATCAATAATCAATTATTCAAATCAGTCCATTTTACGATAGTCAGAATTCCTCGAATTGTAATTTTTCATACATTTCGAAACAAGTGAAAAAATGTCTTTTTTCGAATTTCAAAATGTTTGATGTCAGAGTATTTTATCGGCAATAACATCGACATTCAACCTGATAGCTTGAAATAATTGGGAATTTTTCAATTATCTGATGAATGTGTATATCTAATCGAAAATTGATAATTTAATAATAATAATAATAATAATAATAATAATTTAATTGATCTTTTTTTCAACCAACTTCGAATGATATTTTTTCGATTATTCAAATCAGTCCATTTTACGATAATCAGAATTCCCCGAAATCGAAATTTCTCGTACATTTCGCAACTAGTGAAAAAATGACTTTTTTCGAATTTCAAAATTGTTGATGTCAGAGTATTCTATCGGCAATAACATCGACATTGAACCTGATAGCTCCAAATATTGATCAATAATTGGGAATTTTTTAACTATCTAATGAAATTGGATTTGTAATAAAAAATTGAACGTTATTATTTTTTTTAATCACCTTAAAATTATATTTTTTCAATTATTCAAATCAGTTCATTTTATGATAATCAGAATTCCCTGAAATCGAAATTTTTCGTACATTTCGCAACTAGTGAAAAAATGACTTTTTTCGAATTTAAAAATTGTTGATGTCAGAGTATTCTGGCGGCAATAACATCGACATTGAACCTGATGGGTCCAAATATTGATCAATAATTTATTTAATGAACTTGGATTTTTTATTAAAAACTGACAGTTTTTTTTCAATTCTCTTCAAGTTATATTTTTTCAATAATTCAAATCAGTCTATATTACGATAATCAGAATTCCCCGGAATTATAATTTTTCGTACATTTCGCGGTTAGTGAAAAAATTACTTTTTTTCGAATTTCGAAATTGTTGATGTCAGAGTATATTTTATCGGCAGTAACACCGAAATTGAACCTGATTGGTTCAAATATTGATAAATAATTGGGAATATTCCAATCATCTAATGAATTAGGATTTTCGATTAAAAATTGAGTTTTTTTTTCCAATTCTCTTCAAGTTACACTTTTTCAATTACTAAAATCAGTCCATTTTATGATAATCAGAATTTCCCGAAATCGAAATTTTTCTTACATTTCGCAACTAGTGAAAAAACGACTTTTAGAATTTCAAAATGGTTGATGTCAAAGTATATTCTATCGGCAATAACATCGACATTGAACCTGATTGGTTCAAATGAACAAGTTCAAAGTTCAACAAATCGAACGTTTTAAAAGGACCCCCCCGCAGGGGTTTTACGTAGCGCGCAATTGTTCGAGGTTGGAGTTCACACAAACGCAGATTTGTAATCATCTCCATTCGCGTCATACAATTACCGAAGATACTACGATGTTTCGTCGGTCTACATTTTATCTGTACTTATCGAGTCCGTACAAAAAAAAATGCAAGTAATGTACTGACATTTCCAGAGATTTTTGATTTTAGGACGCAAGTGTCGATTATAATCGATAGTATCGATTTCAAAAATAAAGGGATGTTAGTATAGTAATTTTTCGAGATTCGTATTTGTCGCGGTACAAATTTTAGTACTCATTTTTGGCGTTATTCATCGTTTTGTCAGTATCCCTGACGATTGAAACAAAAATTATACAACACTGAAGTGAATTCTACATAAATTAATAACAATTTAATCGAATTTTCCAATAACTTTGATCCACGACCAATCAATACGAAAAAAAGCTCACTAATGGTGTCCGAATCGACAATTTCTCCACACATATGCGATATTTCAATATTTGTGTAAATATTCGTCGCGCTACGCAGCGCTATAATTTTTTGTATTTATATATCGCGTAAAAATTATCAAAACTATCCAAAATTCCGACAATGCTAGAACTTTAAAAAAATTCGCTCATGGTAATTTCTCCCCACATACGGGATATTTCAATATGTGTGTAAATATCTGTCGCGCTACGTAGCGCTAAAATCTTTTGTATTCAAATATCGCGTACAATTCGTCAAGATTATCCAAAAATACGGCAATGCTACAACTTGAACAAAATTCGCTTACGATAATTTCTCCATACATATGCGATATTTCAATATTTGTGTAAATATTTGTCGCGATACGTAGCGCTACAATTTTTTTGTTCAAATATCGCGCACAATTCGTCAAAATTATACAAAATTCCGTCACTGCTACAACTTGAAAAAAATTCGCTAACGATAATTTCTCAATACTTATGCGATACTTCAATGTGCATGTAAATATCTGTCGCGCTACGTAGCGCTACAATTTTTTGTGTTCAAATATCACCTACAATTTGTCAAAATTATCCAAAATTCCGCCACTGATTTTACTCAAAAATGATTCAATCACGATTTTTAATATTTCAAAACGATCACGAATAAAATACCGAAAAGGGGATGATTTCTGTTGAAAATCTGAAATCAATTTACTGCAGAATTTCATACATCCGCTGATTTTTCGAAACGTGGTACAAAAAGTGTCAGAAACCTGACATGACACGTTTAAATTTCTCTTTTATCGTCAAAAATTCTCAAGAATTTTCATTTACCTGCACACGACGCGGAGCAAACGTGGACAATTGGACTATCGGCGGAAAAATAAGCGTTGAAGAGGTTTTTGGTTTGTGAGTATGTGCAGAAGTAGATCGCCCTGGACGGCATGACACCGACGAGATTGGGCCCGAGGCCCCGGAACAGGGCGCTCGGGCCTTCCTTTTCGATGATCAGCCGCAGACAGCGCACCAGGCCCGGCGAGCTGGCGCCCGGGTGGGGGCCGCCACCGCCGGGTGGGGGCGCCGCGCCGAAGTGGGAGAGGGCCACAAATGAGTACCTGGTGATAAAAAGAGGGAGACATTTTTGAAAAAAAATTGTTTTCGCGGTCGGGAGGGGTAACCGAGTAGAATGGAATGAAAAAATATTTATTGAATGAAATTAAAATAAATTTTCGGTCAAGTAAAATTAGTTCTAAATCGAATTGAATTCATACATAATACGAATTTCAACATTTATATTGAACTTTTGGATTTTGAATATTTCTGGAATTTTTTTTAGTTTACGGGCATTTTTTGAAAATTTCCCTACAAATTATATAATATTTTAGATTGGATCAAATAAAAACATTTTGCAAATTTCAATATTTATATGGGAATTGTGGATTTTGAATATTTATGAAAATTTTTTTTAGTTTACGGGCATATTTTTAAAATGTCCATTAAAATTATATAATATTTTACATTGAATCAAATGAAAACATTTTGCAAATTTCAATATTTATATTGGACTTTTGTATTTTGAATATTTATGAAAATTATTTTTAGTTTACGGGCATTTTTTGAAAATTTCCATACACATTATACAATACTTTCAATTTAATCAAATTTAAATATTTTGCAAATGTCAACATTTTTATTAAACTTATGGATTCTGAATATTTATAGAATTTATTTTTCATTCATGGGCATTTCTGGGAAATTTCCGTAACAATTAAATAATATTATGTAACAATCTCGATATTTTATATCGATTTGTTTTTCTCCAAAAACCTACAAATAATATATCAAAACTCCAGATGTTCAAAAGAGAAACCCATCGTTGGAACGATCCATTTGACAAAGTGCCAAATCACTGTTTGAATAACATAAGCGCGCCCCTAAAACTATATGCGCCGGGATTTCCACCGGAAGCGCCGAGTCCCCGCGAAAACTCATTAATCTTAAGGGCCCAGCGCCCACCTGCACATTTTCGCCGGCGCCAGCGGAGGCTGCCCGAACCGTATCTAATTGTCTCGGACTTTCCCCGGAAAAGCTATAATTAATTTAAGATGTTCACGATTTAGGGAGGGCCCGTTTGGACCCCACTATATTTTAAGGAGGATCTTCCCTTTTTTCTCGCCCCCAGTTTCGACCAACTCGAGCAAAGGAAAATGATGTTATAATTGCCTATTGGTCGAAACTCGGGGACTAGCGACAATTGTGCCCTCTTTTTTTTTGGGCGTCTAGAACTAAAAAGCGCGGGATAAGTTAAGTATAAGAAGAGGAGCATTTTCAGAAGCTACTCAGATCTACCCTGATCTCCCACTAGTAACTCTCTCACTAGGTGTGCATCCCGCCGAGATAGTTACCATCCCTTCTAGTAATAGACTCACTGGGTGTG
>JAPYZK010000522.1:0-28721 GCA_030522785.1 Platygaster equestris
GATAAATTACGAGCAGGAAATGGGTCTACAAAATTTCCGAAAAGTCGATCACATAATCCTTGAATGACACAAAACCCAACTTTTCTCAGCACTCTCTCTCCTCCCACCTCTCGCTCCAGCCGCGAGCGCCACGATTAGATAATCCCGAAATTCGGCCAACACTTCTCAAGAGGCCCAAACGCCGCAACACAAACAAGCTACCTGCCTTGACAAAAGGAGCCGGGCCTCATCCTGAGTCTCAACACTCCCCTCGAAAACCCCCCGCGAAGAAAGGAGAGAAAGCAGAGGCGTGCCCGCGATTGCGGTCACCACAAAGAGTTGCCCACTTCCCCAAAGAAAACCTAAACCCCCACCCCCCCGGGGGCCCGAGGCACCCCCCCCCCCCACCACCATCGGCACCGGTCCCAACGTACCCCCTTCTCCAAGGGCCCAAGAAAACCGGGCAGCGTGGTCCAGCCATGAGATCCCCGGTACTCGAAGCCTGGAGTCAGTCTTCGCCACGCTTTCGTGCGAAATGTCAGCATCGTACTTGGAACGATGAAAACAAGTGCCCAGTGAGCCCTTATTCTCCAGCTTCGTCAGTCCTCAAAGTCTCGAAGCCAGGAACTCCAGGATGACGACCTTCGCGAGTTTCCCGTCGCAGTACGACCTCCTCGACTCGGAAGGTTACGGCTCCGCGAGCAGCCCCGAGTCTATACCTCGCGCGTGTTGGGCCCAAGAAGCCCCGTACCCCCAGCCCCCACAGTCTCGGGGCAGCAGTTGCGGCAGCATCAGCTCCATTGACAGTCACCACCAACAGGACTACTATGACCTTGGGCCTTCGAGGACCTGTCACCAGCAGGTTCCCAATGCCTTTAACAGTTTTTACGAGGGGTACCACCAAGTCCGAAAGGACAAGAATAACATTCCTGGCGCGACCTACCCTTCCAGACCTCACGAGAGCTTGAAGGACCAAGGGAAATTCAGGGTCCAGTTCTTCGAGGACGAGAGGGCCAGCTTCTTTAGCGATTTGGAGTATGATTGCAAGACTCCTGGGTTCCCCAAGCACGATGGGTTCCAGAACCCGGTCCAGTTTGACCCTTTTGTGCCAAAAAGTGAAACTGGCCCTTACGCTCAGAGGCCCGAGGGTCCGTTGTACCACCCGGGGGCGAAGGGGGAGAAGGATGCCCAGCCGCAAGCACGGTACCACTCGAAAAACGAAAGTCCCGCTTCCGGCCACGAACCGGACGTCAAGTATAAAGCCAAGGAAGTCCTTCAGAAGATGAAGAACGGGGCCCCAGGCGTCGAGGTCCTGAAGAAGAGGAGATTAGCGGCGAACGCCAGGGAGAGGAGGCGGATGAACAGCCTCAACGACGCCTTCGACAGGTTGAGGGACGTCGTTCCCAGTCTAGGAAATGATCGTAAGTTGAGCAAATTCGAGACGCTGCAAATGGCGCAGACTTACATTTCGGCGCTTTACGAACTTTTGCAGAGGGAGTGAGGGGGTTGAGACATTGGCGAAGTTTTGTTAGGTTGAGGGAAATTTTTTGTGGAAAGAAGTTTGTTCCGTAGTTTGTTCTGTCGGTTGTGATGGTGGATAAGGTGGAAAGTTTTGGTATAATTGAAATGTTTTCTCCTTATTTTTCGCGGGAAGGTTTTTTGTGTATGTAAATATTGTTATGGAATGGAGGGAGATAAATTGGCGATGGGAAGAAACGAAAATACAGAGAACGGAGAACTTTGGCGCGATGTTTTTGATGTCTTTGAACATTTTTTAATGATGAATAGATCGCTGAGTGTTTGTTATAGTACATTTTTGGAATACACTACGTTTTTTGGGTGTAAAAAACAGGAGGTTTTTATGATGATGTTTGAAAATGTTTATCAGCAGTTTTGAGAGTAAATTTTGTTGATACGTGCAAAAGTTCAGAACATCGGATTTTATTTTTTATGGAACGAAGTTTTCTTGAATGTTCTAGTCGCGAAACAATTTTTGAATATTTCAGTCATAAGGAAAGTTTTTTTGGATCATCATTTGAATAACATTGTATTCAAGGCACCAAATAATTAAATAGGAACAACATTTTCAATTAGACACGATATTTTTTCGTTGAATTTAAAAAATATTTTTTCAAGTATACAGATGAAAAATTTTGTCGTAATGAAAAAATATTTTAAATTTCGTGGGTTCGTTGCAGAAGACTTTTTCCTCTCTAAACTGATGGAACTTCCGGTCCAATCAACAAGAAATACACAAATTAGACTGTTAAATCAGAAAAAACTGTGGCCAATTTCTCAAAATATTTCATATTTTAGAAAGATTCTACAATTTTGTCCAAACCAAAAAAACTACTAGTAGAAAATTTTCAATGGACCCATAAATATTTTGTTCAATAAACTAAATATTCTGCAGCACAGGAACTGTTGCCTTAATTGGAATTTAACATTTGTACTTGTTAAAATCAGGAGTTTGAACCTCTCGAAATATTTTTTTCGACTGACTTAGAAAGAAATCTTATTGTTAGTTGAATCATCAAATTTCCTATCGTGTCAACCAAGTAAATATTCCGTATCGCAAGACTGGTAACATTATGGTTCCATGAAATTAAAAAGAATTTTACTATTTGGAAACTAATTTCACACAATATTTCACCCAAACTTCTCCAGGAAAATATTTTGGTATAAAAATGCGGACCCAAAAGCAAACGAAAAATGTGTAACATTGAGGGAAGATACCTTTCATTGGGACAAATGTAAGGAGGTGGAAAATGTGAAAGAATATACCTTTCATTGGGACAAATGTAAGGAGGTGGAAAATGTGAAAGAATCATCCAATATTTCTTCGATCACAAAGCATGCACTTACGGCTATAGTGAATATTAATTTCTTGCCGTTTACTCCGAGATATGAATGGGAGTTCCTTTTTTGGCAATAAAAAAAGCAATTTTTACTTGACTCATTTATACAACTAAATTCATTTGATTGTGGAAAAAACAATTGCATTTTAAGATCGACATAATATGTTTTCAAGGATTATTTATGCATAAAAATTCTTTTCAAAATAAATAGAAACGTAAATAAAAATTCTTTTCAAAATAAATAGAAACGTAAATATGAAATGAATTGCTCATTCATATTAACGAAAAACAAAAAGCGTCCCACCAACCAAGGGTATCTTCCATTACTGCAATATTTCCTAAAATTGACAAATCATGCGTTTCTCTAGTGAATGACAGGAATCTTATCTCCGAGTGCAAGTCTGAGCAAGTTGTCTGAAATTAACTATTCCCTTACTGAAATTTCCCTCAAGTCCGGGGTTAACTCTCAACTAGAAGTTTAACCCTTAACTTTCAGGGTTTCTCTCAACTTGAGTGTTAACTCTCAACTTGAGCGTTAACCCTCAACTTTTAGGATATATGAGGATTGATTCTTAAAGTTGAGGGTTAACTCTGAATGTTAAGGGTTAACTCTAAAAGTTGAGAGTTAACCCTTAAGTTAAGTGATTGAAATAACCCTCAAGTCAAGGGAAATTTCCGTAAGGGTTAGCCCTGAAAGTTAAGGGTTAACCCTCAAGTGAGTGGACGAAATAACCCCCAAGCTGAGGGGGATTTCCATAAGGGTCATCACCCGAATAAATTCTCAATAACCACGAAATCAGATTTAAAAAAAAAATCCAATTCCCCAAAAATTCTCTTCAAAAACAACTTTTCGAATATTCACACTCACATCATAATTCCTAACTCTGTATTTGCGTACTTCCTACCTCTTATTATAAGTTCGCCAATTTTCTCCTCATTGAGAAAAAAACGTTTTCCAGACGTTCGGAAACTTCGATTGTTGATAATCTCCCTGTTAATATCCCAATAGAAACTCTTATTTTTGTACACCGCGTTGTTGTAAATACGAAGGCTCTGTTCTACGCCAAATTTTGTATATATACTCGTTTCGATCGTTTTTCGTGATCTTGATTTCGCGATTAGGCCTATGCAAAAATCGCGGTACGAATGGCCGTGTCGGCCGGAATCTCTAGATAGCAGTCAATCACAATTAAATACAATTTTGCCGGGGCCCCCGGTAATGCCGCAAAAAGAGAGCAAATTGAAATCTCCTAGCTGACAGAATGATAGATGGACTCTCGGGCGCCCTGAGAAATCGTGAACGTCGCGCTTTTTGTCACTCCGAGAAATCATTTCAACATAAAAGAAAAGCATCCTATCGAATTTCGGATGAAATGTTCCGATTGTTCGCGAAAATTGACGATAGACTGATTAATGTGAATAAATCGTTTCATTTCTGCACAGACCGAATAGATAATTGAAGTTCAAAAGTGTGCGCAAAAAAATTCACCTGAAATATAATTCGACCTTCGGGAAATAAAACGAAAGGTCAAAAATTGATTGAACTGATGTAAATAAAATATGACGCGATTTTTCTTTCGTTTTGAAATGTAGAAAAATTTTTATTGGTCTTCTTCAGGCGATTTGGGGTGAATGCGTGAAAAGGACGTATGTAAATAGGAGACTGTGCGATTTTATACAATAATGTTCCTCCGACGAGACCAAATGTATTTAAGAAAGTGCAATGTTAATAAAACGTTTGACATAAAAGTGTACGTTTTTAAATGCCCCTTAAACATTTCTTTCGGAAACGTTCTTTTCAACATCGTCGTAAGTTTCATCGTCAAGGGTATATCGTTTTTCTGCGTGATCCGTGGGCTTTCATAAAAGTCGGCCGTTATTTCCATTTTCATTAGTACAGAACAGTCAGAGTTTAGTAGCACTCAATCATGGTAAGTTTACATAAATTGCTACCAGATATGCGCGTTGGGAAATTGCTGAAGAGAAATGAATATGGAGATTCCGAATTTGCTTTTACATTGTTTTTTGATGTTTGTGTTATTTTTTGGTGTTTTTCGGATCCGTGGTTTCAGAATTTTGCGGTCTTGTGGCTTTGGAATAGCGGTTTTGGATTTTTGGAGATGGATTCCTCACATATTGTGAGTTTGAGCCTTGTGAGTAACGGGAACATGGTGAGCAAAAGATAAGTATGGGTGGGATACTCATATTATTTTACGTGATAGCCGAAAGTCGTGTCGGATTTAGTTTTTGGACTTGTTTATCATATTGAAAAATCGAGAGTATGTTTCCTGAGAAAAAATAACATTCTTACGCTGGTTTGTTTATCATACTAAGAACTCATACATTCAAATTTCTGAATGATGATTTGAAAATAAAATCATTATCTTTACACAGCGATAAAATGGTTTTTTTCTCGATTATGGATCTACTTAAAATCTTAAGATTAAAATCTTAAAATCAACTCACAATTACTCTAGATCCACTCAAAAAAAGTCTATATTCGCACCAAGACCACTTTAGATCCACCGAAATCCATTTTAACATACTCTAGATCCACTGTAGGTCCATCAAGATCCATTCGAAACACTGGCTTCGCCAGCTTTTCATTCCGGATTTCTTTGGCGTTGAAGTTGTCATTTGTTTCTATAAATTCAAACACCATGAAAAGACCAATTGCTGGCAAATTGTAGGAATCTGCTGTCAAGAGCCTATCCTGTAGTTTGTTTGCTATTTTTTAAATGAATAAATCTAATTATATCGATAGAATATTGCACTCAATAAAAATGTGAGCGACTCTGTTAACACAGGGCATAGACGGGCAACGTGAATGCCGCAGTAGGCAGTTGTGACGTCACGTATAGAGGGACCGCATTCTGCTGGCGCTTGGTTAGCCGCGACTTAAAGACCTCTTATTATAATTAAAAAATTTTCACACTTCACTTTTTTCTAGTGGGATGCTAATATTTTGGCTCAATAATCACAATAAAAATAAAAAAAGTTAAGTTTCAACATCATGTCCCAACCCTAATAGGGTAGCTCCAAATCCTCTTTTCCATTGTTCTCTGGGATAAAATATGCTCCTTCGAGCCTTGCAAGTTCTCTTTTAACTCGGTACAATTTTCTGAGTAATATCCCAAACCCTGGATAAAACAAGGAAAATCTGGCCAATTGAGTTATAACTGTGTATCCGAAAATTCATGTAAATTTAGTGTTGACTATTTAAAAATCATGGATAATTCGTGAACAAGAGAATAACCTTAAAAAGCCCTGGATAAATCAATAACCAGTTACCTACACAATTAAAAAAGTCACCAAGTACCGAAGAAGCCTGAATGAAAATGCAGGTTATGCAGTGTTATGTAATGCAGTTAAAGTGCAGTCCCTTACCGACACTAAGTATGTTAAAAACCTGAAAACCAGGTTCCTGAACACCTTAACGAATCACTTACTAATTACCCATAAAACCTGAATAATTCAATCCGGCGATTGCGAAATTCAGAAAGCGCAACAACCCTGGAAAGTGAAAAAAGCACGCAACCCAGTAGAGTCGGTATGGAATGCCCCAGTAAGAGGAAGAAAGAGTCGTGCAGGCACCTGTACCTATACCCACCTATACGCTTCTGCAATTTGTCCCGCAGTAGCAGGTTCAGTCGGCCGGCCGAAGGTCGCTTTGTGTGTGCCGCTATCCAGCATTCTATCAAACCCAACATCCCCGGGCTGATCGATTTTGCGCGTACGCGTGAGATACCAATTACTCGCCGCGCGGATCTTTAAGAATGGATAATTGGCCGAGATCCGAGGGGACCCGCGATGCGTTTTCTCGCTCGCCAAACGCGGCGCGATCATTCATGCGCCCTTTTTCATTTAGAATTCGCGAAAACCTACATGTGAGTTTACCGTTCACGAAAAATGATGATAATGATTGTTTTTGACGGTCATTCACCGTAATTCACGGTCAAATTCCAAGATTTTACAATTCCGTTTTCCTGTTCGAACCTGTTTCAGTCCGTCAGGTTACGACTGGTCATAACCTATTTTTAATATGAAAATGAACGAGAACTTGAAAGTTGGACTAGAAATTCTGCACATTTAAACTTGATCATGATAAAAAGCCTGAAGACAACGTCGGGAATGCCATCAAACGAAAATGACGGCAACGAAAACGCGTCGGGCACGACAATGAAATATATGTCTTACAAGATTATTTTCGAGCATGTGGAAGTCTAAGGCTCCGTGTTAACCAGCGAACGCGATGATCTTTCGAACCGCATTTTCCACGGGAGAGATTATTATTTCTCTATGAAACTACATATAATCGAGTTCCGAGCTCTGCGATGGAGGGATGAAAACTCTATGTAAGAGATGAGCGCGATGCGAAACTGATCTGAGGGAATTGAAAAATCGATCTCTGAAGCCCTAACAATCTTTTAGTATGACTTCATGGACTCATCATAAAGTCATCAAAAGTCATACTTATATTTTCCGGTGTTAATATAACAAAAAGAGAAAAAATATAAAAATATGTATGTCAAGAATCGTAAAACAATATTTATTCGCTCAGTCTGACACTATAAACATAACGAATATTGTTGGTATGAGCAAAAACAGAAATGCAGTGGGTGAATGATTATTAAACATCTTAAACAACAAATTTTCTCCGAGAGATCGTTTCGAAAGTAGAAGGTTATTTGAAAAACACAAACACGCAGTGACACACAGGAAACATGGATTAAAAATTTCATCTGGTAACATTGCCTTAACCACTTGTAGTATATATGTATAAAAGTAAAAGTAATTCTGTCAAAAGTAACGCATTACTCTCAAAGCCTGCCAAAGTCGCACTTCTCTTAATAATACTTCTAACGGTTCTCAAGTGCGAAGAACAACCTGACCCGTCGCTGAATTCTGTTGGTCTCGTTCTGTCATTAGAAGGAACACGGCGGTCCCCATTAAGATACCGAAAAAATGCCTTATCTCTTGTTCTCTCCACAGGAGCGGTCTCGCCTTTCCATTCCCTGTGGTCTTCTACTTCAATTGCGTTCCCCACTTTTCCATATGGCAACACAACTCCCAGCATCACGCGTTCAGAATTGAAACGCTTCCGCGTTCAATTGAAACACTGGAGGGATATTGTGATATTGATTTTATCAGAAAAAACTTCGTACAATCAATTTACGATAACTCCAAAATTTTTTGACCCTCTGATACACAGTCATTGATATAACAAACGAATAACGGAATTGTGCAATTTTTCCCAAGGCATGGAGTAGTATATTTCTCAACAAGTGCAGGAGGAGCTTTTTTTACGAATGTGAGGTTTTAAAGATGAGCCGAAGGCGAGTTTTGCCATCACATTCGTCAAAAAGCTTTTCTGCACAAGTCAAGGACTATATTTTTCCCAACAACGCGGAGAAAATTCGATTTTCGACGTTTTGAGCCGTGGAGAAAATCTCATTTTCTCCATGGCGTTGGGAAAAAAATGTTTTAAGTTCTGCGAAGTTCGTTGAATTTGATTTTCTCTTAAATTTTCGATCGCGCGCAGTCTGGCGATGGATAAAAAAATTTCCATGACAGATTCCTCGGCCCCGAGCGCATAAAAGAGAGGACGCGAAATGGTAAAAAGCAGATCGATAACACTTAGCGAGAAAGTCCTTAGGGTTTGTTCGATGCAAGATCCAAGATCAGATGCAATATAAACTCGGAGGCGGATGGACAAGGCTAGTTCGTACGCATGATGAATGTATCAAAAACGAGTTGAAAGGGACTCGCGATAACTGATACGATCTGGGAAAATTACAGACTCGGACAACTTTTTTGATTCGGTATTTTTGATTTCTAATCAAAATTTGTGGCCTACTTGACACGTTATAAATTGGATTTTTTATTATTAGGAATGAGTGCATTTTTCGATTCTGTGGACTTTGGGACTTCGGAATTGTTGAACTTTAATGGTTTTTTGAATTTTTTACAGTTCCCTTACCACGTGTAAGTTTCATGATTAATTTTTTTTCGAATTCAAGATAATTATAGTGTATGAAACTTAAAATCACACTTCTCAAACTGAGACTCTATTGTTTCTATCTTGATAGCTTTTTCAGTTTACAGAGTGCAAATTTGTCACATTCCTTTCTGATATAGACGAAACAATATTATGTATACATACAAAAAGAGACAGAGAAGAATCGAAATATTATCCAAAAACTCATGATTATATCGAAACTCCCTAATAATATTGTTAGAATCCCCACTTGGACTTTTCTAAATTAAAAAAATGGGGAGTTTGTGCGTATGATCAAGTTAAAATTAAAAATCAGTTATCCTCTCATGATTTTAGTGATTGAACAATGAACATAGACAAAAATCATTTAATATTTGTATAACTACTATCGTTAAATGATCATTGACAGTAAAAATGATGTTACTTTACGTTGTTTCTCCTTTGAACACTTGCAACGATCTCGTAAACCTATAGACATTCTTGTGAGAGTTCTTCCTACGCACGATCAGAGATGCGATTTGCAATACGCTGGGTTGTACCCACATCCATTGTATAGGAATGCAACTTTTTATCCAAAGTTTGAGCTAAAAAACGTTATCAATTATAATTGAAGGGTGGAAATTCTAAAGTGCATAAGAGCCATTCGAATAAGGGTAATTTTCGTATTTTAATATGCGAAAAATTGACCCTTATCGAAATGGCTCTTATATAGTATATTTCAGAATTTCCACCTTTCAATTCTAAACTTTGGAATCAACCTACTTTTGTACTTTTGCTTGAAGCTGTAATGATTGCACATTCTTTTTTATTTCGACTTGATTATGCAATTGGTTGAAGAAAACCTAGTCAAATTTCAATCAGTTCAAATATATCCGAGTTCTGATGGACTCATCATCATAATATTCTTTTTCCAATTTTTTTGAACAAAAAACAATATCGTAACAAATAATATCGTTTTTCCGATCAATTTGACTTGAAAAACGAAAACTCAATCAATATGACCACATCCAGTGAAAAATACAACAAAATTTTAAATAACGTTCATTCAAAAAATAATGAACTCTATTTTTCGAGAGGCTCAACATTAGAATCGACTGGTGTGAAAGGTACTCAAAAACGAAATCATTATCATTACCACAAATCAACAGTTGATAAAAAATTTTTATATTGATCGTTCATTCGCTCCACTGACCCATTTTGAATTTACCGCCACCTGATTTCCGACGACTCCACCGCTCGAAGAGGAAACTGCGAGATAGTGCCTAAGGATCAATGATTTACGCTCGCAGAGATTCGAATGGACAGAGCCTGGAGTACCAGAAGCGAGAAAAAAAGTCGCTCTGGCAAATCGGTTCGGTGATCTGCCACTGCTCTTCGACGCCCATCAGTTATCGTGAATCTCGCGCAGTTCGCTTTTGATACATTCATCATGAGGTCGAAATATAGTTTCAAGTTTGAATTGCGTTTTTATACGAACTACTTGAGACTGAACTACAGTAGACTTTCATTTCTGGTAACGTTCATTCATGGAAACCCGCGCATTTTCTGTTCACCCCACCACACTAGGCTGCGGTAGGGACTTCTCCTTCGTTTCATATTGGACAATTACATTTCTGGATTGTTACCACTATTAGTTTGCATGTACTATTCCTATGGAACGCGCATGCGCAAAGTGCTACAACCAAGGAATAAATATGTCTAAACCATGGAATTACGCAGAAACGCACGCAGAAAGCAGAAATTAGCTTCTTTTTAACATTGGCAATTTTTCTCCAAGATAACAAATAACTTGAAGAAGCTGTTTGAATTCCCAAAGAATTTGCGAGACCTGCTAATTTTTAGATGATAAAATATGTAAGATTGTCTTTATTAAATTTATATATAATGATTTATAAATCATTATACATATATAATGATTCATAAAATACGATATAAAGCTCATTTTTCCATTCTCCAAGTTGAACACACTCTCATTTAACTCAGTGCATTTCGTGAGATTTCCGGAATTATGAATATTAAAATCTCAACCAAGCGTGTCTTACTTGCTAAATTACGTCCCACGAATCGGAGTTCTGTTCGGGCCCTTGGGTCCCCGACGTCTGTGGTCATCTGCACGCGACCTAACTCTTTCAGACCCTCAATTACACGTCGGATCCAATGTGTAATGCAGCAGTTTCGGCAGCAATAAAGCAGTCTGAATTCATAAAGCGTATTTTGTATCTATTTATTATTCTTCGTTATCAGAAACCAACATCTAAAATGCTACCTAAAGAAGTACAAATAATGTAAGTCTGTCATAAATCAAATATCTCAATGCATTTTTATGGTCAACCGTTTTCATTGTACTGACGTGAGAGTTTTGAAGTTTGGTTTTCAGGTTCGTGATAGGATTTTATAATAATTTCTCGAAATTTAACAGCAAATTTTACCTATTCTAAGAACAAGATTTCAAATGAAACTAGAAAAAATAAATCCTAGGACAATTCCCGAATATTCAACCTATTTCTATGATGACTTTGCTATCCCAAGCAAACTGAAAATCAAGTTGCGAACGGAAAATCTCCAGCTACTTACGTAATTGTTATCAAAATGAAATTTGTTATCTAAATTTTGTTTCATACGTCATTTGTTATCTACTCTAAACTAGAAATGTTGTCACGAATAAAAGCAAGTTTCTCGCGTTTTTTCCTGAGAAAAACGAGAAACTCGTTCAATTCCATCCCCATTTCTGTCAACTTTTTGCAGAAACCACGTTTTCGTTGGAGTAGAAAAATCGTAGCATCGTTTTGTATTGCAGTCTAGTGCGTGAGACACGAGGAGAAAATAACACAAGATGCTCACTTTTCTAAATCTTCGGCAATTTGTTTGCGGCGTCTATAGAAATGTGCGAAATCGGAGTTGGCGATAATTTTTGACACAATCAGTGCCGACACAATCGAGTGGCCTAAATAATATCACTTTGACGATTTTTTTTTAGGCGCGATCGACATAATAATCACGCCACGAGTGCAATTATCTTTTGACGAAAGGATGATTTCAGGAGATCAAGAAAGAGATCAGCGGTTATGTGCAAGGGAAAAGAAACACAACAACGAAATTGGAGAGACCCGTTTTTTACATTTACGAACAGAATAAATCAATTTCCGGAGGTTCTGACTAACAAATGGTTTTTCTGGTTTTTGAAAATATCTTGGAAAATCTCTTTCATTTCGATTTTATCGAGAATGTCGCCAATCCCTTTTTTAGCATCATAAACGGTTAACATTATTGAATGAATTTATTCGACTCTAACCTCAAAAGTAGTACTTTAGATGAATTTTTAGGCCAGAAGTCGAATAAATACACTATTGCGCTCGTGTCGTGGAAGTTGATTTTCCTTAACGATTACAGTCCTCGCCTTCGGCTCGGACGAAACACCTGTGTGTCGCTACAAGGTGTCCGATATTTTTTGATGTAGATTGACGAAAAAAATTTTTCCAGCCAAAATCTGTTTTACACCTGGTGGGGTCCCCTTGTAAGTTGCAAAGAGGGTCCATGACTCCGTTATATTGCCAATATAACGGAGTCATTTTCCATTTTTCATGAAAAATCTACTGTTTTCGGACTTTGAGGTTATTTTCAGGGACATCGCGTTTCCGAAAAATTCGCAAAATGCAGCATTAGAGAATTGTGAAACACTCTTCTGTCTTTGGTGCGATAATGAAAACTCTGCAGAGCAGTACAATTTTGGTAAACATTTATAGAACTGATTATTATAGAATTAGTCGTCTAGGACGTAATGACAGACTTTGCGTCTGCGTGCTCCGAGTGGTTCGGAGGGACGAGGCTGTAAGAAAATCGTCGGATACGCGCGGGAAGCCCCGGGCGCGACTCTCGAGTGTCGTTGCCACGAGGTTGGAGGGCTCGTGATTACGATTATATTTTGTTCCGTTGGAGTTTTATTACACGACTTTGAAAATCGGAAAGTCTATAATTGATGAATCTCAGACCCGTAGCAATGCTGTTTTCTGTGAGGTGGTCAATCGAAGTTATGAATTTGACATTTCTTTTTCGACAGTCCATTCACTTTTCAGCATAGTATGATGTGCGATTGATAATAGGGTTTTAATGATATTAAAATGATTAGAGGGCTGTAAGCGCCAACCTCCATTCGGGTTTTCATGTATTTTCGTCTGAAAAATAATTTCGACCAACTGTGTAATTTCGACTAATGAATCCCTTTAGACCTTCGTTCAAACGTTTTATCGGTGTAAAGTGTATAGTTATTATCAGGAACCAATTGGAATGAACGGACAATTATTGGAAGTTGATGGAAATCAATGGAATCTAATAAGAGTTGATGGGAATCGATTGAAACCAATGGGAATCGATAGGAATTATTGGGAGTTGATAGAAATTCATAAAAATAAATGGTAGTTGAGGGGAATTCATGAGAGGATAGGAATCAATAGGTATTTGTATGAATTGATGGGAATTGATAAGGATCGGTAGGAATTGAGAGGAATTGATGGGGGACGATGGAAACTGATAGGAGTCGATGGAAATTGATAGAAATCAACGATAAATTATCAGAATCGATGGAAATTGATAACGATCGATAGAAATTGACGAAAGTTTATGGGAATTGATGGAAATTGATAGAAATCAATCAAAACTGATGGAAATTGATGTAAATTGATAAGAATAAATCGGAATCAATAGAAATCGATGTACGTAAATCGATAGGAATTGATGGGAGTGGATGAAAGTTGATAGAAATTGATGGCAATTTATGGAAGTTCATAGGAATCAATGAGCTTCGATATATTAATTGAGAGGGATTCAAAAGAATGAATGTGAATGACGGAAATTGATGGGAATTGATGTTGAACAATAGAAATTGATCGAAATGGATAGGAATCAATTGGAAGTGATGGTTATTGATGGAAATCAATGTGAATTAGAGTGAATTAAAGGAAATCAATTGAAATAAATAGGAAATAATCGGTTATAGAAACTGCTGGGAAACGATAGGAGTTTATGGAAACCGATGAACATTGATAGGAATCAATGGGAACCTATCAAAATCGAGAGAAATTGACAAGAATGGATGGAAATCGA
Source organism: Platygaster equestris (assembly GCA_030522785.1). Taxonomy (NCBI): domain Eukaryota; kingdom Metazoa; phylum Arthropoda; class Insecta; order Hymenoptera; family Platygastridae; genus Platygaster; species Platygaster equestris. The sequence continues at coordinate 13,936 of JAPYZK010000522.1, forward strand.
CGACAATCGGTAGGTATTGATTCAAATTAGTGGGACTTAATGTAAATTGATGTAAATAATAGGAATGAATGGGAATTAATCGAAATTGATATGCATTGGTGGTTATCAATGGAAATTGTTCGGAATACATAGGAATCCATGCAAAGTGATTGGTATTTATGTAACTCGATGTGAATTATAGTGAGTTGAACGGAATCAATAGAAATAAATAGGAATCAATCGCTTCTATAAACTGATGGGAATCGATAGGAGTTTATAGAAATCAATGGAAATTGATAAAAATCAATGTTAATCGATAAAAATCGAAAGAAATTTATAAGAATGAATATAAATCGATGAGAATTGATAAAAATCAATTGAAATTGGTGGGAATCAATGGGAATTGATAGGAATCAATGAAAATTGATAGGAATCGATAGAAAGTGATGATTATTGATCAGCATTGATGAGAATCGGTGAAAATTGTAAGGTATTCGGAAAAAATGTATCCATTTTCCATTTCCAAAGGAAATGGAAGTCAATCGAAATTAATGGAATTTAATAGAAAATAATAAGATTTAATTTAAATTGATGACCAACAAGAATTGATAACAATTAATCGATAGACACTGATAGGAATTTATCGATAGTTATTGATAGGAGTCGAAAGGATTTAAAGAAATCAATGTGAATTGATGACAATCGAGAGAAATTTATAGGAATTAATGGGACTTGATGAGAATCGATAGGGATTGATAGAAATCGATGGGAATCGATAGAAATTATGGGAAATTTCTGAGAATAAATTGAGATTGATGAAAATTGGTAAAAATCGGTTGAAATTGCTGAGAATGAATGTTATATAATAAAAAATGATAGAAATCGATAGAAAGTGATAATTATTAATCAGGATTAATAAGAATTAAAGGGTCGTCCATATAATACGCCTCCTCATATAATCCACCTCCAGCTTCTGGACCCCTCGAATCGACTACATTGTCCCGAGGAAGTGCAGGACGTAGTTGGTAACGACCGACAATTAGTTCGAGTGAAGTCAACGCGTCGGGGTTAAAATAAGCCGGCTCGAATCAGGTAACTGAGAAGCAATTAACTCACTGTGGATGACCGTTCTATCCTCTCTCTTTTTTCCCATTTCTTATCCCGTACGGGTCTCTCTACACGACATTACGCGGGATGAGTTATTCGCGTCTATTGTCGGAAAGCAGCGTCGAACTATCTCGCCCGCCGAGTCGCAATCACCGTTTTGCCAATCCTTTTCATCTCCTGCAAATTTATCACCCCTACCGACAGCCGTTAATAATTTAATGCACAATTATTGTACGCGCCGCCGGGGAATCCATCCCCTTCATAATATCACGAAATTGGGTAATTTTAAATTTTTTCTTCGGGCCCATTTTTATTCTTTTCTGAATACGTAAATGACGCAGTTTACTCAGAAAGTCACATTTGGGAAATACCTATCTTTGTGATTTTACAGTTTTTGTAGAAATAACGCACAAATGTGTATAAAGAACTAGATTTTTGATGTGTAAGTATCTTTAATTCGGCTCCTGGTATGGGCCAGTATGGGCTCGCGCCGCGTAAGACGCGTAAGCGTAAGGTAAGGTGTCCGACTGTCCTACCGTAAAGACGATATCACAGCGATCTAAAATCTAATCTAATCTAAAAAAATCTTGAAATGCGGCGAATCAGAAACAAAAGTGCAACCGGAACTGTCATTCCTATACTTTCTTAGAACCGAAACCGTAACCGGAACCGATTTCAACTCTTTTTCTGACACTTAAACTGAAACCGTCAGTCATTTATGTCCAGGAACCGGAACCGGAACAGAACCGTTAATTATTTCGGTTCTCTCTCTCTAATCAATGTCACTCGTTAATATAACATTTGTGTCATGACATTAACACGATTATTTGTATTATATTCGCATCACAGTATTAACAAATTGGGATGTCTCTGCGCAGTAAGAAATACCAGCTTTTCTAACGCATTCGTGACTCTTTTTTTACAAATATATTCTACAAATATGGTTTGCTGAAACCTTATTAGTTTTCAAATACTCTTTCCAAGATCATCATCCTCTAACTAGAGTGTTGTAATATTTTTACAAAATACGTTAAAAGCAATAATTTTGATATTGAAGTCTTGAAAAATCATTTTACTAGTGAAAAAGTACGATCGAAATCCATGTAGTACGATCCTTCACGACAGAGCTTCACATGCACGCAGGAAGAGAACTCGCGATTGTCATGGGCATTCACTTGCCTGATTCCACCTTGACCGTGATCTAAGAAACATTGAATGGAAGTGAAGGAGCAAGAGGAAACGTAGTACAAGTTATATGCATGCGCATATGCATCCTTGAGCGAGAGATGTTACAATACAGACTCTTCAACTTCTATTCACACTCTCCAAGTCGCGACGATAAAAACGCTCAATGTTGCATACATCACTGCTGTATACAGTTAGACCCGCTCGTAAAAAACGACAACGAACAAAAATGTGACTTTTAAGTATTTTCCTCATTGCGCGAACCATAAAATAAGTATCCAATAATTTCAAACTACGTTTTTAATGTTCCCAAGTGGTTTCATACATCAGCATTCATCTATGCGTACTTTGTTGCTCGCAATTATGTATGACATTACGAATAATTATTTTTTTTTCGTCAACGAAAATCATTATGAAATGCAAAACTCGTGAACATAAGTATGCTAATTTTCACTAGGTATTTATGCGACGCTCATTATTTGGATTTGATTAAAGTTTCGGAAAAAAGCGGGGTCTTTCGCTTATGAAAATGAGCTGTGAACTTGGATAGAAAGGGGATATGTGGAAATTAAAATGTTAATTGCACGTGGAGTACAGTTGCTGCATAATGAAAGATTTATCGAGAATTTCTCAATAGGAGAGCTATTTGTCCTTGTCAGATTATCCCGGGTATTTTTCGTACGTGTCAACTCGACATTCAATTTCTTCCGTGACACTTCGCTGGACCGAATCGCGACTATTAAGTCGGATTTGTACTTTCCAGCAGTGTCGCTACCTGTTTTACGCGGAGGAAGATTTTCACATTTTCACCCGATGAAATTATGGACGTTTCTTCTCTGTTTTCGAATTTGTAATGAATGGAATTGTTAGAATCGAGCGCCTAACGACGGTCCCGAGTGATATTGGTTTTTATAAAACTTATATAAAAATCACGAATTTTTTATGGAATTAATAATTTTGAACTTGCATGAAATGTGCAATCTTTATGAAGCGATTCCATAAAAGTTTTGAAAAACATTTTTTTTTTTTAATAAAAATCTGAGATTAAAGAAAACTTCCTGCCTGCTCGGACCAGGCGAGAGAAATAAAACTTTTGTGGCGAATTCGGGGATGGTGGAGAATTAAAAGATACCTCCGTCAATTACAGGAAAAAAGAAAAAGAATGAGATTAACTCGTTCTAAGTTTTTTTGCGTCACGTGCCTATTCTGAATTTACTGTTTTATGAACGAAATTCATCTTCTTTTGACGAACAAGAATGCAACAAACTAATTTGTCGAATTTCTCCAGATTTGGAAATACTTCCAAATTTTCCAAACTTCTCTAGAATCTCAAAATTTCCGATATCTCTATAACTTCGATGTGTCTAAAATTTTCTAGTCTTGGAAATTCTTCAGAATTTTCGAAAACTTAAAAATGTCAGAACCCCTTGGGAACATTAAATCCCGTTCCTGAATTCAAATCATCAAAAATCATTTACATCTAAAAAACTTCACGAATACTCCCATTACTCCTCACCCACCTCAAACACGCTTCCAACGCGCTCCTTATAGGCTCGATTTTAGGCAGGCCATTACTTGGCCGAATCTGATAAACGTAACTGTATCAATATCAAGACGCGGTCCCTTATTAGAAAATCTCAAGTCCTCATTACAGTACTGAGTTACACCCGGGTTTCAAAATTTATCAGCGTTTTCAAAGCTATAAATACAAAGCCGATAACATCGATCTGACCAGATTATTCCTTCGCATCTACGGCTCGTTCGTGGATAAGGTGAGAATTTCATTTTGACTATCGGACTTATCGGGGGTGTGCGCGCTTTTTAACATTTGCGCCCGGGGCGAGCTCCACAAGCGGATGCTCCTATAAATAATGATGATGTACCAGGTGCCGCCGCGGGTCATCGAATTAATACTGCCCACGAGATGCATCTAGAGATCGAGACGATTTCGACAATGAAACAATTTATTCACGATCTTTGATTCGGGAAAGTTGGAGATCGTATCAGGGAAACGTTCCGAAGTTTTCCTGAAGGGCATTTTCGAAGGGAGCTTGGAATAACTCAATTTTGTATAGTGTCCATCATTGTCTCACTTTAAACTCACATTCCTGATCGATTCCTATCAATTTTAATGAATCTCATCATAATTGTTTCGATGAATTCCTATCGACTTACAAAAAGCACATTTATTATTCTTACTCCTTTCTGAATCTCATAAACCCCCCATAGTTTTGATCAAACCTTATCGGTTTCTATCGATTCTCATTAATTTACCTTGGTAGATCGGTGCAACGTTGACTGAACGTTGCATATGTATTGCAACTGCGTTGCCGTTGTTTTCGCGTTGCACAGCCGTTGAATAACCGTTTTTGAACGCAACTACAAGTATTCTATTCAAACAAATGACTTGATTAGTAATTCCCATGAGATCTCACATGAAAGTTTTTTTTACATCATTTTATGTTTGGAGTTCAGTGGAAAGTATAAGAATTTCGAAAGGAATCTTGGGAGCTTTGAAAAGAATTTTGAGAGCTTTCACGTTCTCTGGGATGCGATATCGCAATACCCACAGGAGGACTTTAGATTAACGGAAGGATGTTGCATAAGCGGACATGCACGGGGCGTCTTTATTTCCCGAGTTTCATTCAGGAATGCACCTGAAAACTCCGAGCGATGGGGCGCAATGAATAGAGAGAGGATGTAGGAAATTACACGTTTTCGGGATCGAGTAGTAGAACCACAAATACGCGGATTCGATGGTGAACCACAAGTCACAATGTGATATTTTTTACTTTCTCGGAGTAATGAACATTGCCATGAAATGTGTGATCATTGCCTATGTTCTGTATTGTTACATTACGTACAGTATTTAACGGATGTCAACTTCATCCGATGATTTTTCAGGAAGGTCGACGCCGTTGATGGTAGTTGGAATTGGTTGAAATCGTGTTATTAGGTGTTGAGAGATCTTTGTAATTCACTAAGGTTTCACGAATAAAATAGTTATCTGAAATAGTCGTTTAAGTTAGAGATTTTAAACAATTTTGAGAATTCTCGGAGTTTAAAGTATTTTGAGGATTTTGGAAGTTATTGAAATTTTAAAAATTGCAGGAGTTTCAAAATTTTCGTGAATCTCAGAGATTTTTGAAAGTTTCAAAAATTCTGGAAATTGATAAATTTCCATAATTCTTGAAATTAGGAAAATCTTACAAATTCATTACGATTCGAAAAAATCAATAAATTAGAACATTTCAAGATTTTCGGAAATTTACAGAATTCCGAGAGTTTTTAGTATCCCGACGATTTTCCGAATTCCAAAAATTCGAGAAATTCCAGAGATTTAAATAAGTTGCGAAAATCTTAAAAATAAAAGCAGTCTTCATAATTCTTGAAATTTTGAAAATTTTACAAATTTCGAAAATTTCGAAAAATTTTCCTTTAGTCGGAACATTTTTAACATAATATTTTGAAATTATCGTCAAAATCGAAGAATTTTGAAGTTAAGATGATTTTGAATATTTTAAAACTTTTTGTGATTCTCTAATTTTTCAGAATTTCGAAAATTTTGGGAATTTCTTTCGAGATTTTAAGAAGTATTTGAAATTCTGAATACTTACAATACTTCCATAATTATCGAAATTTCGAAAATTTTATTAATTTCTGAAACTTTGAGAAACTTGATCATTTTGAACATTTTGAACTGTCACGAGCGAGCTTTACTCGTGACGAGGAAGGATTCGCACCGGAGAATCACAATCATCAATAGTGACTCCGGATCACCCTTATTTTCCCTCAAATTTCAGAAATTTCGGAAATTTAGGAGATTCCCAAAAGTTTTGTTAATGCTTAGAGTTTGAAAATTTTCATAATTTTCTAATAAAACTTCACTTTCTGAACTTGTTGAATGAATTTCGAGTAAAAATCTCCTTAGCTCCTCCCCCCCCCTCCCCCCCCCGACCTCGAATGAAATTTCTGGCTACATCCTTGTAATTGATTTTTCACTTCTGAAAATCAGTAGAATACTGTACGTCATTTCTTCAATCTACGCAACATCACTCAATAATTACTGTGACATAATAATTAGAATTATTCGTGAATTCCGTTACTACAATTCCTATCTCATACGCAAAGAACTGACCATACATTCAGATCATTAACCCGAAACATCGCGAGCACTCCGAACCAAAAAAGCGTACGTCAATTTTTGCCTCAATCCCTCGTCACCCCGATGAACAAAAACGCCGAAATAACGAGGCGAAACATGTTTTAACCTTTCGAAATCTCGATAATTTTCACGTGTCATCTCTCGCGAAATCAACTCTTCCAAGCTTCCGACAACTCGTCGAATCGAGTATGCAAAATTAAAGTTCATCTTCTCCACCAAAACTCAATTTTTCAAAAAAGAAAAAGAAATCAACGCGGAAGTGTATATATTAATGACAGAAATCTCGGGTTTTGGCGATTTTTACGGAAGTTATCGGCTCTCACATGCGATGTTGTGATTGCGGGGACGCGACGTTATGATTTAAATGACGAAGAAGGATAATTTGGACAAACGCAAATCGCATGACTCCCGTAGCGTGAGTATTATGATTTGAAATCTCTACGTCGCAAAATTGCGAGCCCGAAAAACTCGTATAATATGCGACGTTTCTCATTATGTACGTAACGTGACTGAAAATTGCCCCGAGTCACATTGATTTACACTTCCATATTCCGCATATTTTACGTAATATTGTAGGTAATGAGGAACCGAGAGATTTTTTTAGCGTGACTTTGGATTTTTTTTAGGAGGATATTTTCGACTTTTTCTGCGGGCGAAATACTTTTGTCAAGCTTCTTGTGTGGGCATTTCGGGTGTATTTAGAGGTTAAGCGACGCGTTTGGGATGGCTTTTAGAACTCAGAAGTGTATTTATTTACACAATGGAAGGGGAAAAAAGGGGCACAACAAACAGGTAAATTTCAGTCATTTCTTGTGATTAGATGAGAATAAGTTATAATCGTACCAATATTGATCAAATTAATCCAACCAACGTGCCTTCACGATCTATAACATGATTTTATTCATCGAAATGCATAGTCAATTGAATGAATAATTCCAATGATATAAGTTATCAAAAATCAGTTAATCACGAAATCATAAACCGAAAACTTCAAATTCTTCATATATCTCATAATCAGTATTCAATGATCATCAATTCTATAAAAACGGAATACAAAAATCCATTCCGCATCACCATGATGTCATCTTCGCTCTCTTTATACCAAACTGCACAAAGCTTTGCCTCAGATCGAATTAAACGTTTCCTATTCAGCGACTTACATTCTATTCGCACGTCACAATACCGAAATTATTGGTACCTTGAAATCGTTTTTCGATGGGTTATAAATTTTCTCATACGAAACTCGTAAAATACAGCTAATATACAGATGATAATATGTAACAGAGCAAAAAAGCATGGGAAAATCGTGGGGTGGACAACCGTGAAAAAATTTGGGGCGATGGGGTTATACCAAAAAATGGTTTGTCTACATAAGATTTACGATATAATATTCGAAAGCAATTCACTACGCTGTATTGAATGTCATGATTGATGACTTCGTGAGGCAAAACAGGTATAATATGTGTTTATTGTGGAGCGGCTTTTTTCAATAATTTTATGAGTTTTTAAATGTCTGGCTACTTGGGTTGAGGATGATTTTTTAATGATATATGTATTATTATGATTTGTCTATGTTGGGTTAGGAAAAATTGAGTGAAGAATGATTGTTTTTTGTCCAGGATTTTGAGTAACTGACCTGGCATAATTTATTTGACTGATCAATTCCTCAAATTTTTAATTTTTAATTTCAATCTTTCCTTATGTCTATGCTTCCTGGATAAAGACTTTTTGAGTTTCTGAACGATACATTCGAATTTTGTTATCATTTACGATAATGACGAGAAATTTGCAGATATCGAAGGATTTTCAAGCGTTTTTTTCACGTTATAAGTGAAAAGACGCTAGGGAACTTTTTTTCTTGTCCGTCAGGGTTAAGATTATGTGTACTAGTCGAATTTAATTATTATACCCATATGCGACTTCCGCTGAATTTGCTGTAATTTTGTCAACTACTGAACTAGTGAGTGGAACGATTATTGGATTTACAGCCGAAATATTATGCGCATGCGCACTCGCTACTTTCTGTCATCGGTCTGAAACCAGTCACTTTTGGCATGTGAAAACGGGCCTTAAAACTCGCGATTTAAATGCACGTGTCAGAAGAAATACTTTCTCTGAGTGTCTAAACTAAAAAACCGCAGCCCGAAGCATGTTACACTTTATAAATTCTCCACTTGCCTCCATCACAGCGTTACGTCATTATCGGCGCACTGAATACCGCGTAAACGCATCAAAAACGTTCTCGCGATAGTTAGAAAATGGAAAAAATCTGCCTTCTTTTGTCGAACTCGTGCCTCCTCTAAATAACACGTTACCGATATACACGACTCAGAAAATCAGGAAAAAATAAACCTCAGAATCAGCGCCGCGTAATTCTAGCTCCGTAAGTGTTATGGCGGTCTTCAAAGCATTTACGGCTTCTACCGGCTCTCATTGAACCGCGGCTTTCCTACAATTATCGCCGGCGCGTAATTCACTCGAGCTTCCAAATTATCCTTAAATGCCGCGCTACATTAGTGGTAATGTGCGGCGAAGAAAAAGTGCCTCAACCCGAGAAAAGCTTCTGGAAATATAAAAGTCGCTACGGGCGAATCGCGGATCCGCGTTTTCACTCGCTTCTGCATTAGCCTTACGATCTGACAATGGAGAAATGGAAAAATATTTCATTATGCACCGATAAAAAACGGCGAGAATCTTCACGGCGTATCAACCTCGGCGCGCTCGTAAAAAGGCAAAGATTCTGCGAAGGGTGCGATGGGAAATTAACATTGTTCCGAGAGTCGTTTTCCGGACTGAAAATTGTTCCGGATTGGTGTTGTGAGGAGACTGTGAATTTATAGCAATCATTTTATAGCGAAATTGATATTGTATTAGGATTATTTATTTTTTCTATAATTTTCTTCGCGGAGAAGAACAAAAAAAATTACGATCCTTTCTTGCATAGAAAGTCAATGATATACAGAACTATATATGAAAGCCACATCATCTAATAGGGAATATGCAATCAACGGCTACAAATTTAACTGATACATCAGTGAAAAATGTGCTACACAGAAATGAGTGAGAATCTACTGATTCCGGTTCATGGAGTTTATTCATGCAAAACAAAATCTAACTTGACTTACGTATCGGATTCGATGTCTGGAAGTACACAAATCTAATTCAGCCCTGCAAAGCACCGCTTGGACAATTTTGTTTTTGAGTCATGTTCTGGATTTTCTAGTTATATCACTTAACTGATACTGTGTATGAATTCAGCAGCTTGATGACAACTGTAATAAAACAGCGTTTCACTGTTATATTCTTAAAAACACTATTTTTTGAGGTTATGTCAAAAACCAATCGTGAAAGGTGTTTTTTTCCTTAGATTCAGATTCAGCGAGTCAAAATACATAGTAATACGTGTGTCTCAACAGAAGTACCAGACTTTTTCGTGTGTGGCTGTATTATAGAAAAATAGTTGTCATGAGTCGTATGCCACACGAAAAAGTGCGATTTCGAAATTCATGTGATGTATAGGTATCTTCGCTACACTCGATATAACTAACTGCACACTCATTCGTAATCGCTAGCTTTTTCAACTTGGACTATAACATACTTATCATTTTATTGTTTTTCGATACGATTTCTTGATACTTGATAAACTAGCAAGTCCGTCGAAAATTTGTGAACAAAATTAGTCAGTGGTGATTGGTGAATGTACCTAATTACGAAGGTTATTTTGAGGGTTTCAGAAAATTTCCTAAAGTCCCCAAAAATTTTCCTAAACTTAGAACAAACAGTTATGAAGTTATTGTAGGAGAAAATAGTGAATCATGTAATCATTATGAAAGTTTATAGCATATCCACGACCAAACTCGTAAACATTCGAAAACCTCAAACACGTATCAAACTCTTTGCGTCAGAAACGTAACAAACGAGGACAGCGATTGGCCTAAAAAACCTTTACTGTTTAGAGAAAAACCTACTGCGTTCATTACGCTTTGATGGAAAACTAAACTTTCTGCCTTGGCTTATATAAATCACCAGCGATCCGTCAATTTGAACGTTAAAGAAAATTTTCTTATTAGACTCTATTCGCCCGGAAATACATTTATTATATAAAATCAAGAGGGCTACAACGGTTGATGCTTATGCAAATCCATATTGTTTCAGACCGATGGGCACCAAATTTTTTACACGTATTCTTTGGCCTTTCGGACATGTCGTAAAAAAAGATATTTTTTAACATTTACAAAAAAAGATCCGAAGAAAATGGAGTGACTTTTCCAAATTCCAAGGAATTCCTTTGTTCGAAAGAAACCAGCAGACTTTGTTCCCCCATTCAAATAAAAACGGCAAACTTTCATTAATTCAAAATTATTATAAAAAAATGTTTGCTCGGTTTTTTCACCAGATCAGCGCTCCCAGAGAAGCGCACTACTTCTATCAAACTTAGATCAAAAGGGATGAAGCGTACAAAGGTTCAATAAACGAAACGTAAGAAACTAACCAAAAGAATCAAATACCAATGGTGTAAAAGAGTAAAAAAAATATCGTATTCTCTCGTGATTCCCGAGTAATCTCGTTGTTCATTGTGTCCGAAATGCTTTCCCGGTACGTCCGCGATGGGTGGTCCTTTTCATATACGGATCGAAAAAAAATGAAGAGATCATCGACACCTTCTCCATATCAGCGACTGAGTCAGCGACAAGATAAATAGTAGTTTTTCAGTACGAATGTATTATAAATCAATTCAATCAAAATTGGGTCTGTCCCCATTGCAATGAGTCACTAACCTGTCGGAAATTTAAATTTTGAACTCATTTTCCTTTTTTTGCGATATCTTATAACTTATTATTATTATCAAATCACATCATTAAAGTCGACAATCATCAGGTAAAATGAATGTTTAGTATAATTTCAACGTAAATCCTCAAAAATCCTTGAAACTTTCTGCGGGCTAAACAAAAATCAATGAATGAATAATAATCATGGAGTGATGATAAATTTGATTACCAGATTTTAACATTTTTTTTTAGCGATTTGTATTTCAAATAATGTTCATACTTGTATATGACTTACAATTTTTTATTCCCCCCCCCCCGCCTCCCCCCCCCCACTACCACCCTCCATGGGAAATAAGAAAAAATTGATCTCTCAAATAATTGGTATAGAGGTACGCGCTTCCTTGTTTCGGAAATCATCAGTCAAAAATTGATTGCTCAAGAAGGGAGCTGCATGTTGATTCGCGAAAGGCGAAAATTTTCCACTGGACAGCATCACCAATCATTGACTAACCCTTTCTTTTTTTACGCAGGATCATGATTTATGTGGACACTGGTGTACAAACAACCGGCTGTCAATACACAGCCATAAGCCTACGGGACTTGACAAAGGAACGTAATCGTCGACGCAATCGTTTAATATCTATGAAAATGTTTTCGAAGGAAAAGGCAGAATTGAGGGCCTCAGAGTAAAACGTATACAAGTGTATCGCTAGTCAATAAGACAGACGAATGTATCATTGCCCGTAAAAAATCCACACGCGACATGACAAGTAAAAAGTGTGATCAGATTATGTACGGTAAAAAGTAGACAAGGGCAGTTGAAGCATAAGAACGCGACTTAGAATTCGCTTGGTGAAAACGGCGACCGAAAAATATCGCGTTTTTATTTCTTGAAGTAAATCAGGCTTTTGGACCGCTGTAAGAAGTGTTGTGTCTTTTTTATTGGAATATTACTCCCAGAGCTTTTCATACGCTACATTATACAAAAAAATATTCTCGTAAACATACGAATTTTCAGTCGAATAGTTTAAAGCGCGAGTAAATTTTTCAATAGATTATTCATTTAACGCTTAAAAAAGTCTTGAATTTCTTGAATTCTTGCCATTTTCGGATTTTTCGTTCTCTAAAACCTCGACATCTGAGAAATTTTTGGATTTGTAACATTTATGAAATTTTTTGTACTCCAAAATGTTCCTGAATATGCAAATTTTCGGACCTTTTTGAATTCATAGAAATTGTGCGAATTTTATACCACGAAATATTCTTTTAAATTTACTTTTTCGAAATTTCAAAAATTCCCATAATTCGTGACAAGTTTTACAAATTTCTCAATTTTCAACGAAAATTACAAGTATGAATAGAGAAAATTCTGGAATTTTCTAGTATTTCGACTAAATTCTCAGGTTTGTTCGGATTTCCAAAATTTGTCATGTCCGTAAGTTGAAAGAAAATTCTAATATTCAAAATTTCACAATTTTTAAATTTTTATTGGGACTCGCCAACACACACGAATTGTATGGGAAAAATGTATTTCGGTGGAAAATAATTTAATATTATGCCGCAAACTATCATTTTTCTCAATTTTCGGAATTAGGTTCTGAAAAATTATATATTACATCAATTTTGTAATATTCAATAATATTACATAAATCATCAATTGTAGACCGTTAATCAATATTCTTGATCAACGGTCTACAATTGCTGATTTTCGTGTTTGTCCAATTTAATCCCCTTATAAAATTGACCCACTGGTGAATTAGATTGAATGGATTCTTATGAAAAAACATCAAGTCGCGAAATGTGCACCTTTCATTTTTATGGTCGGACTTTTCTTATTAATTTTTCCGACGTGACGTTACTGTGACGTCCCAAAAACCGGTCATTTTGACGTCACATTGATATCTCTGGTTCACTGGGAAGATACTGATTCGACGTACCTCATAATTTCGAGCACCCACTGATGTCACAGTGTTTTAGAACCACTTTTACTGATTACTTGATGGAATAACACTCATTGACAGTGGTCGATTGAGTCTCCGAAAAAAACAGTGCTCATTTATTCCAGTGATTTAGATTTCAAGGAAGGACTGTATTATCACTCACAGCGCGAAATTCGGTAAAAGTATTGTCCACAGGCAGAAAGTGAGAGGAAAAAAGTTGTCAGTTGGAAAATAAAGGATATCATTAAATGAAATCCTTGAAAGTCGACATCTTTCGCGAATATGATTTGTAAATCCGATTGTTAGATTAAATTGTAATTTATAGAAATGACATTTTCTATCGCGCGTGAATTGAATGTTTTTTGAAACTCAGCTTGCCGACTCTAGCTCAATAACTTGTAGAATAATTCGTAGATTTTACAGTATGTTCAGAATATATACCTGACGCCTCGGAAATCGATAAAGCACATGAAAATTTTATTTGTTGACTTATATTTAATAACAAATGGCGGGGTACTGGCAACCGGGTCTCGGAAACTTTGGCGTAAAAAAGTATGCGACGAATAATCATCAGGCCATCGGATAATCTACTGGATTTTTTGTTGAGTTCACGAAACCTATGAGCGAGAAATCTGTCAACATTTACTGGAAGTTTACATAGATCTCATAACATCCAAAAAAATATCTCAAAAATCACTTGAATACTTACGAAAAAACGTCCTTGATTGAAGCAAAAGCAATGTCGAAAACCTCGTAGATCAAGTATCATATTATGATGTAAAATATGGCTTGATAAGTGCTCCACTTATTATTTATGCATACGAACATAAAAACCAGCACGAGAGCATGATAAAAAATTGAGTTGAGCCACTTTGCATTTTATCGGCAACTTATGATTTTGCATTGTTAACGATCAGGGTTTTTCAATATTACGCGTCTCACGAAAAATAAACGAGGAGCGCATTGTTGCTCTGTGCTTTTCCTCGTTTGGGGCGCGAGGTGGCATATAATAATTATAATCATTCGGTGAATTATGAGTCACTTAGCGCACGAAAACGGCGCGCAAGCCAATAATTACAGCTCGTGTAATGAGTGACGCCTTGTTCGCGCGGCGAAAGAGCGCAATGACTAGGAAAGCCGCGTTTTCTAACACCACGAATAAGAAAAGCTTCGCGCCTTTGACGCGCTTCACTTTATGAAGCATAACGGGCGAGATGCCTGCCATTGGTACGTGGACGAATTATAATTATAACGCTTCATACAACCGTAAAAAGAGACGCTTCTTGTAACTGTTTTGTTGGAAGGCATTTTTCCGATATATTCTTATTTCTAGAAAGTGAACTGAATCACATATGTCGATAAAAATTGCCGTAAATACATATATATTTTTCAGTACATGATATTCACTCATCAGTCGTGAAAAAAATTTTTTCACAAATTTTGTTTTTAATTTTAAATCAAAAATAATATTTTTGTGTGGATACATTTTTTTGAAAAAAGGTCGCATTAAAGGTAAAATATTGCCAAAGAAGTCCTTTTTTTGTGTCCATTATAATATATCGTTATGAAATATAGTCTAGTATAGGCTGCTTATTATGACTCTACGGATGTAAAATTGACATTGTACTTGAGCTTTTAAAA